>CP135534.1:1112788-1123103 GCA_032402905.1 Khaya senegalensis | reverse complement strand
ATTATATAATAAATATAACTATAAAATAAAAATTTAATTAAAATAAAATAAAAATTCAACTAAAATATATTATATATGTATTAATTTAATATTTAATAAAATATAAATGATAAGTATAAAATTTTAAATATAAAATATATTAATAAAAAATTTAAAATTTAAATATAAAATTTAAAAATAAATTTATAAGAGATAAAAATGGTTGAATCTAATTTTTATTAATTAAATTAAAAAAAAAATGTTGTGACTGGACATTAATCTTCAACAATGGAGTTGTGGATTGAATTGACAGAATTCCAAACCCGGTTGACTTGTCCAAGAAAATAAAACAGTATCAAAGCACTCGATGAAGACGCGTTCACACTTGCAACACGCACGATATAATTAAGTACGTGTGCAATGCAACGTCACCCTCCAACCTTCACCAGCCATTATCACATTGTGTCCCTCTTTTTCCACAGAGAGTATTCTTTATCAGAAAATAATTAAATATTGCTGTCAAGATTAGACTATACGCTTGAATGATTGGTATGTTTATAATTCTATAATTCAAGATAAATGAAACCAGAATTCATGGTAGCTGTCCGCAATCAACTTGATTAAAATTTTAATTGTTTTTGATTAACTCATTGATTGCGTTGAGAAGAAACTATGTGCTTCAGTTTTCTGTTGACTCTCTGTTCATGGCATCTACTTGCTTCTGGGGTTAATTAAGTCATTGACTGCGTTGAGAAGAAACTGTGTGCAACTGCTTCTTGTTGACTCTCTGTTTATGGGGTTTACTTGCTGCTGAGGTTACTTGTATGAATCACGCATCGGATTAACCTGTAAATGTTTTTTATTTTCTTGCGTGTATATTTCTCAATAACCCACTTGGCATTTAGTCTCATTCATCACTTCCTGGGGATTTCTTGAAAGTTCATTTGTCAAGGTATTAGGTAGCGAAAACTTTACAAGTAATCATTTTTGTTGATGTTTCGATCGTCGTTATCGTTTGAAGCAGTCATCGAAAGCTGCCCTTTTTGATATCTTCTTGGTCTTCGCTTCAGACTATCAGTTTTTCTTTGCTGGAATTTCGTTATTAAATTCATGTTTATACTTCGTACGATAAATTTTCCTTCTTTACGTTCTTAATTCTCTGCATTTTGGCAGAAGTCATTCATTATTAATTTATCATAGAAACTTCCAGGCAGAACAGATTAATAGGTGAAAAAAGTCAAGTTCTTTTTTAATGGCCTCTAAGATGTAAGTGTCTTGTTGAGGCTGTTGATGATCAATATATAAATCACTTTGCTGCTTTAGATTTTTGATCAGTTTTCTCGGTTATTTCTGGCATTTTCTTGGAGGGAAATTCTGTTGCTTGAATATTGAAGAGATTTTGTTGCTGATGGGAGGTAAAAGCTCTAGGATTTCAAGTGGGGGACGGTATTCTTCACGGGAACCTGCTAGTTCTTCTTGGAACAATTACGGGTACCCGCCACAATCGCCATATCCTCAACCAAGCCCATATTACCCGCCTCAGCCTCACTATTCACCTTCTTCGTCGTTTAATTATGGCTCGCAGACACCCCAGCCGCAAAGGAGGTTAGATAGAAAGTATTCAAGGATAGATGATAATTACAAGACCTTGGATCAGGTATAAACCACGTTCAGTTTGTATGTGATTAGCAGTATGTCTTACCATAAATAATTGCGTGGACAGTGTTAAGGAGTATTTTTCATATGGGGGGTTTGAAATGGCAATCTGGGAACATAATGAAATTTGTGAAATTGATATGTGTATACATATGAATGTCTATATCTTCGCTTATCTGTAAGTGATAGAAAATGGATTGTGTAGTTGTTGCATCGGTATCATTGAAGACTTTTGGATATTATTGCAATTTAATGGCTGTGCCAGGGATCAATATTCCCATCTTTATGAAAGTAAGGACTGAAATAAATTATAATGTTTTGAATTTCCAATATATGGATTAATACGCATAAGCAACTCTTAATTTAGTCTTGTTCTAGGGAAAGTTTTATGACTGTAAAACTAGTTTTATTCTCAAATTTCACTGATGTTCATCATATTTGTAATAACGAGTATGGTTAATCTCACAGGTTACTGCTGCTCTTGCACAAGCTGGCTTGGAGTCTTCTAATCTCATTGTTGGTATAGATTTCACCAAAAGCAACGAGTGGACAGGTTGAATATAATCTTGATGCTTTGAACGTTTATAATTATTATGATTTGATGTAGGTAGGTTGACTTTCTTTAAATTTCAGGTGTAAAATCATTCAACAGGCGAAGCTTGCATCACATTGGACACGGACAAAATCCATATGAACAAGCAATTTCGATTATTGGACAAACTTTATCAGCTTTTGATGAGGATAATCTAATTCCCTGTTTTGGATTTGGAGATGGTAATATTCCACCTGAACCAATGTTTTTATTATTTTGTTCATGGACTGATATTTGGAATGATGAGAGGTGCTATATATTTCTTATAATTTTTTTTTGTAGCATCAACACATGATCAAGATGTCATCAGTTTCTATCCAGATGAGAGATACTGCAATGGATTCGAAGAAGTGCTGTCACGGTACAGAGAAATTGTTCCCAACCTTAAACTTTCAGGTACCTACATTTTTTTTTTTTCTGAAATTTTTCATTCTTTAGCATGGCATTCTTGAACCATAACCAGCTGGTTATTATAACATATGTTAATATATTCTCATGGCAGGACCAACATCTTTTGCACCCATCATTGATATGGCCATGACTATTGTTGAGCAAAGCGGGGGCCAGTACCATGTTTTGTTAATAATTGCTGATGGGCAGGTAATTTACTTTCCAGGTGTAAAACTTGTTTTAATAAGCAGATGTAATAAAATTAGGTATGAAAATTAACTTGCAAGTGTGGATCTTTACCAGGCACCTGGACACTTAGATCTATCATTATTCTAAGTTTTGGGAATTAGATGATTCTGACATTGAAGCATAGTGCAAGTATGCTGTATGAAGTTGAGGCATTTAGTAACTCGATCTGTGCAAAATTTTAAATTACTGTTACAAATTTACTTTAGGAGCTGCTCAACCTAAAAATAATTTCAGATAGTTTACAGTAATTAGGAACGTTACACAGTGATGAATCTGCTGTCAACTCTAATGATTTTCTGTTTATTGACATAAGAGAATTCCCTGTGATGAACTGAAATACAAATTCTAGTCAATAGTTATAGATCAATTGTTATCTACAATTCAACAGTTTGTGCCTCAGTTTCTGTTGCAGCTCATTTATCATACAGAAATTGTCAATCTTCTTAGGTTACAAGAAGTGTTGATACACATCATGGTCAGCTCAGCCCACAAGAGCAAAAGACAATTGATGCAATTGTTAAAGCAAGGTAATTGTAAGAAGTATGATTCTTAAAGAAACCTGAATGCATACTTACATGCATGTTTGTCTGTTTGCAGCGAATTCCCTTTGTCAATAGTTTTAGTGGGTGTTGGAGATGGGCCTTGGGATATGATGAAAGAATTTGATGATAACATCCCCGCTCGGGCATTTGATAATTTTCAGGTGTGTTTTTTTTTTTGTTTTTTGAATTTGCTATTTGTTTGTTGAAGTACATTGACTTGCCATGTTGAATATGCTTAAAAAAGGAATTTTTGTTCTTGCTAGTTTGTGAACTTCACAGAGATCATGTCAAAGAATATGGATCCATCTAGAAAGCAGGCAGAATTTGCTCTTTCAGCATTGATGGAAATACCTTCACAATATAAGGCAACTATTGAGCTCGGCATATTGGGGTAATCATCAAACTTTAAAATAGAATAATAGATGTTTTTTCTAGTCGACATCTGACTTTACTTAGTTATGCAAATTTGAAACTTTTATTAACTAATTAGTATTATTTTTTTTCATTTTGTTAAAAGCCGTCACAATGGAGTAAATGCTCCAGACAGGGTTCCTCTTCCCCCACCGATTTATAGCGCATCATCTTTCAGCAGCAGCTCAAAACCTTCACGTTCAAGCAGTTTTCAGCAGAGTGTACCTCCATATTCTGGCTACGATGCACAAGAACCTTCTTATTCCGGATATGATACACCAGTCAGAGCAGCTCCGGCCTCGAGTTCCATTTATGATAACCAGGTACATAGGTTGTTTCTTTTCAGTTAATTTGCAATTAAATCAGCACCTGTGTCATGGTAGTTGACAAACCAGATTTGTCATTGCTGTATTAATGGCATTACCGCCGGCACTCCCTCAGCATTTTCTGAACTTTTACTTGAAAGAATATTTAACATCAAGACTAACAATTTTCTTGTTGAACTTGAGCAGTTGTGCCCCATTTGTCTTAGTAATCGAAAGGACATGGCCTTCGATTGTGGGCATACGGTAAACTGATTTCTATATTTCATCCGTTTTATCATGACCTTGGAGGTCACAGTCCAAGGATTTGATTAACATAATTGATGTTGGTTTTTTTTTACCAGACTTGCTGTGAATGTGGAGAAGACCTCCAATCATGCCCCATTTGTCGGGCCCATATCCAGATGAGAATCAGGCTCTATTAACCAGATTTGCTCGTCTACTTGTGTATTTGGTTTGGTGACAACCGAGTCAAATGCTGAAGTTCCCTTGAGACAGGGAAAAGGTTAACCATCTGTCTTGATCATGCCTTTTAAGGTTTCTTTGAAAAATAGATGCAGTTTTCAGGTGAATTTGAATAGAATTTCAACAGTACTTATATTATGGGGGTTGTCAGAAACTTGGTGGACACGAATTATTTCTTTGTCTAAGATCAAAAAGTAGTTGCAATCGCAAGCTGGAGCAGAAGTCTGCAATCACTGCTAGTCTGGTACAAGTGATGCGTTTTCATTTAATCAAGAGGGTTAAATTCTTAGAACTCTTTGACCACAGCTACTTTCGGAGGACTATGAATCTGAAAATTCTCCGGTTCATACCGAAAAATAAAAGCTATTTACATAACTGAGTTTGCATAAGATTTTGCCCCACAGCGATACATGAATAAAGACTTCAAGCTCTTGAGAAGGAGACATGGGATGTACAATTCAATTTTGGGACCAAGTTCAGTGTGCCATATGCTTAGACTATGAAATTCAGTGTGTGCCTTAATGGATAAAATACTTTGTATAATCAGTTTTGCAGTAGCATATATATTTATTGACTGCCAAGAGTTTGCAAAGAGAATTTCGATATAATCGAATCACTATGGTTTGTTTTCGTTCGTAATCATGGCATTACAAATAGCATCTCTGCTTGTCGAGCTGCGTTGGTATCGTAGCACATTCTAAACCATGCAAATCATAGCACTATTCTAGATAGTCGCCTGGAATAACATAACAATACTATTTAAATTTCTGGATGCTGAAGTTTAGTAAATACGGAGATACAATGGAGGACAAGGGCATTCTATCTAGCTGCAATGGGAGGTACACAACATAGTTTAGTAGATATTCAGTAGTATTGATATCTTCCATAAGACTCCTGGTAATCTGAATCTGGCACCATAGTACTGGATAGCAGAGAAGCCTGCAGAGTTCTCCCTTCAGGCTCTTCAAGGAATTTCTTGTCTTCTATGTATGATTGAATCTCAGCAATAACTGGCTTCAGCTTCGAATCATCTCGTGCTTTCAGTGCATTCAGGAAGTTGTCAGAGACTATGTTCAGTATCTTACTGAACTGAGATTTGTACTTCTTAAAGAGAGCAAAGCCGGCCATCTGTGGAACAGAGAATTTTTATGCATGCATTTTGAAGATCCAGCAAGTCAAAAACAATTCCAAGAATCTGCAGCAACTTACTTGTAGGAATGCATTCAATGCAATGGCAGTATATATATTGGCAGGCAGAGCATTTAAGAACCTTGCAAGCCATGCCCAACCCTCTTTCAGGCCATGTGCATTCTCGACACCCTGAATTTCTGTCTGCCAAAACAAGCATTCTTGGTCAGCCAGCCACTACTGATTGACCTAATTTAGACTCTAGGGGTAGACATAACTTGCTATAACACACATATTTGACTCTATAATCTTGTCATTATTACTTGTAAATGCCCCCAACTGTGAGCATACTGAAATTACAGCACAAAGCCCAGGACCAGAAATGACAAACCTGAATAAGCGCTGCATACAACCTCATGTAAGATTCTAATCGTCTTGAATAATCCTTAAGACTACCAATCCTTCCATCTTCATCTCGGTAACCAATTGTTTTGTAGTAAGCCTCTTTCGATTCATATGCCCTCTAAACAAGTAAACACTTAATTAGAACCAACATAATGGCAGCAGTGGTAGCAGCAGCAAAAATCACAAAGACATCTAACCATGATCCTTTTTCCCAAAATTGAGCAACAGAAATCAGGGGGTAAAAGAAGTTGGTGAAATTTAGGAAACGTCAGTGGTCCACAACCAACTATATTGGACCTGTAGAAAAATTTAGACCCCAGGAGAAAGGAAGAGGCATACAATTGCTATCCAATTCATAAATTAAAATCTAATTTACTATGTCTAGCATTTGTAAGTAGCTGCTCAACTGCATGTTGAGGATTAAAAAAAAAAAAACAGGGTCATAAGATGGGTTTCAGAGATAATCATTATGGCTGGAAACTACCAAAAATCAATATAAGGCGGGTTTCAGAGATAATCATTATGGCTGGAAACTACCAAAAATCAATATAAGGCTTGAGTGACCTGAAAATTGATTTACCTCAGAGTACACTATATGCTTTGGAACAGTGTAGATGCAAGCTTTATGGAACTCTCCAAGAAGAAGATCCATCAACTGTGGCACCTGATTCACATATGATATATGGACTCAGATAATTACATATCAAAAGAACAGAAATAATTCTTTATAATGTGCCAAGCAACTCTGAAAAATTGCAACACTTCTATGACCCAGGCTCACTTGGCTCGCTAGATTCATGTCCTTCGGTTATAAGGTTACTAGAAAAAAATATCCCTTGACACAACCTTCACCTGGGCTGAGTGATTCAGCAGTAATGCAAAATTTGCTTGACATGTAATGCCAATATGGGCTTCAATTTGGGTGGGGAAAGATGTGAGTATGGGTTAAAAAAATAGTATTAATGCTCAATGTTTGTGTGTGATCCTTTTATACGTAATTTTGCTGAAAGCCCCTCAAATATTTACAAAACCAGAGGCCTTAATTCTTTCAGCTGCTCGCCTGGGTAAGTTGACAAGCTTGGATTTGGTGGAGCTACTAGCAAAATGCTTATTATCAGCATTGAACCTTATTTGACCTCCCAATTAGATATAGGCTGTAACTTACAACCCCATAAAGTAACATGAAGGCACAGATAAAAACCTTTAGAAAAGGTATAATCTATGATGATATCTCACATACATGTGATGTATGTAGAGAGAGAAAATAAAATGAAGAATATTTATACTTTTTACAATAAAAGAAAGAGCCCCAAACCAAACATGCCATACCTGTGATGTAACCAGAACAATGACATATCCACATGCAAAAGCAGCATTATCAGGGCTTTCGCAATGAGAGACAACCTGTAATATTAAAACTAGAAATAACATCAGATAATCCTTCAAGTTCACTTACTATGGTCTGTGAAAGAGCAAAAATTTGCATATACAACCTCATAATTTGCATGTTCAATATAAGTGCAGTGGCCACTACATATAATAATGGAGAATTAGTAATCTCAAGGGCTTCTTATGACAGGCTCCATTTGGCTTCCAAGAAATGCATAGGATATAAGAGACTGCAATCTTGCTGACAGGCTCCACAGAGGGGAGGACATTGACATCATAATTTGGTGCATGCACACACACTATCATTTGTCTTTCATTAGTAAAAGTTAAAAGTAAGATTTTTCATCCTTTATTTATAAACCCAAGCTTGGGATAGTTGCACCAATTTTTTCATTTTCAGAACGAAATGTAATTTCCATCTTCTGAATATTCTGTTATTTGGTTAGATTCTTCAATTATCATGTTAAAAAAAAGAATCAGATATCAATGGCGCATGATTTTGAGCTATTACCTTCTTTGCAAAAGCTGCCATGCTGATGGATTGAGGACAAAGAGGATTGTTGAGAATCTTGATAAGTTCACTTGCTTTTGTTCTGCAAGAAGTAAAGAAATTTAAATAAAATAAAAAACAATACGTACTAAATTTATCATGTCTAGGAATTCCAACCAAAATGGAAGCAACTAAAAAATTGAAGATTCAAAATTTACAATGACACACAAAAGAGAAAAAAAAAGAAAAAGAAAAAAAAGAATCATAAGGAACATCACCATAAATAATCATGCTAAAGCTTAATTGAACTCATAATGCTAAATTCATTGTGGAGCAACTTGCCCCACAACTAATGAAGTGGTGCATTCTACACCTCAACAATATAATCCATAACCTCCAAGACAACCATAACAGAAAGAATGTTGCATTCCAGAACCAACTACACAAAATGCTGCCGAAAGGCTCCAACATGCCCCACTATTGTGTTAAAGTTTGGCAATGGACTTGCACCTTCTGGAATGCTTAGGACTACTAAATAAGAAGATATACCAGGATTTGTTCATCTCTTCCTATAACATAGTAAGACAAGATCGGTTGCGCCTAATGATTCACTTTCTTCTTTTTAACAGATGCAGGGCCACAGCAAGTGATCACTAGTGTAGACCACTTCTAATGGAGTTGCCAAAAGTGCTCATGAGTTCTATGAGCTTGATGAGGTAGCTGGAGAAAAGAGTCATGATGACGGCAGAAAATATTCCATGAAAACAAAAGCAAAGCAGATATTGAAACAATAATTTCCAGGCAAGCTTGATGGACAAACATATGCCAGATTAGCTGGTAAAAACTGAAGATAAAGCATAAACTGATTTAGTCATAAATATAATGGCATTCAAAACAAAATCTCAAACACTAGAATATAGCAAGGTTGAAACCAAATACTCATAAGAATTCTTTCATTTGTTAAAAAAAAAAAAAAAGATAAGTAAGCTATAAGCTAAATAGAGTCTTCCACCTTACCTGACATTGTCTTTTGTACCCCTAATTTGTCTTATCAGCCTGGATATATGCCTTTCATAGCTGCTGAAATCCTAACAAAAGTGACAACACATTATACAGAATGCAACAACAATTCAATGAAAAGCACCAGAAAAAAACAAAGAAAATGTAGATTCTACTCATTGGCCCCACAATCACAAAATCTCAAGACCAAGAATATAGGAAATTATATATTGTAGTGTAACATTAGAAGGTTGCACAAAAGTAAGCATTGGCAAACACATTAATTCTGAATCAGAAAGGCAAACATTTGAGATCTTTCAGAACTCGACACATTTTTTATAGGAAACATGTAACATTTATTGAAGAGATACGGATAAATCTCATATTGAAGTAGCAATACAGTTTTCCTTCATACTGAAAGAAATAAAGATAAAGATTTGAAAAGGCAATACAATTTTGATTCTAGTTCAGAACAAAACATGTATTGAGTCTGAGATAGCAATACCTGATTTGAGCTTGATGTCAATGACTGGTTTTTCTCATCACACTCCTTAATCTTCTGTAGTCTAATATGCTCAATGTTTAGTGCACTTTTTGCAGCTCTTATTATGCTATCTGCCATCAGATGAGTAAAATCTTAAATTAAAAACAGGAAAAGTTAATTAACACAAACTTCTTTAACACACACACAGAATGATTACATACTGGATCAATCATGCATGGAAACTTGATGGAATCAGGCAATATTAATCATTTGTTATCAGTTGAGCCTTTTTTTAGCAGGCTGCCTGGAATTTTATAACACATAAAATGTTCATATCCGGAGGTGGTAAAAGACATGCGAGGTTCCCGTGGAAGAGAAACAGGAGCCTTAAGAAAGACCCAAAACCAATGAAAGAGAAAAGGGGAGAGCGGAGGGGGAAAGGGCAGGTGCAGTGGTAGGCAGCAGTGTCTTTAATTGAACATGTAAAACTGTCAGTGGACAGTGAAACATTTCAGATAAAAAACAAATATTCATATCATAATTACAACCTTTGAAAGATAAAATACCTGCTGATTGCGATTTCTTTCCGTCAGACTTCTTGGATTCTGCACCCAAAATTACTGAACTGCCATCCACTCCATGTCCTGAAGCTTCACCTTGAGATACTCTGGCAGTAATTCTTTTAGTGTTCTCAGTAGCTTCCCTTTCTGCTGCTTCTTTTGCCACTTCCCTTTCTGCCGCTTCTTTTGCCGCTCTCCTCTCTGCTTCTAAAGCAGCTCTTTTTGCTTCTTCAGCTCTAAGTTTAGCCTGCAT
>CP135534.1:1005831-1112288 GCA_032402905.1 Khaya senegalensis | reverse complement strand
CTGTCTTCTTGTGAACACTTGCATACTAGTGGCACCGAAAGTATTATCTTTTTTTTTCCGAATTTATTCACCATTTGCATGATATGTATAGAAAGGTATTGACGCAGAAATTAGTTTTTTTTTCTTTTTCTAAGAATATATTTCACTTAAAAATATATTTTAGGCTCTGTTTCTCCACTAGTATTAGTGTTTCTAGATGTATAAACTATTAAAGAAACGAAAGAATCAAGTTCTAAATTTCAAGGATGGAAAGGAAAGAATCAAGTCTGACGTTTCTTATTTTGGTGTAAATTATTCTCATTAATCATGTTTGATTTCATTCCTTAGAAGCCTCTTCAATGGCTAGTTGTATAGCGTGTATAAACAGTTTGTACAACTCAAGTTTATAAGCAAGAAACATAGTGCAGTCATTTTTATTAATTTTCTGCACCGCTCTTTTTTTCTTTTTTTTGGTGGTATCAGAGCAATTTCCTAGAAATATAATTGAATATTATTTGTCATGGTTTCTTCTTCAAATACTAACACAACCATCCAATACCCTTACCCTTCCACTTTAAACATTGGAAACTTCGTTTCTTTAAAACTCACACAAAACAATTACATATTGTGGAAAACTCAAATCAGTGGCCTTATAGAAAGCCAAGATATGGGAGGTTTCCTTGATGGAACCTATCCAAAACCAGAAGAACTTGTCCTCAAAAACACTACAGAAATCGATGAAGCTGCAACCAAAATGGAGTATAAAAGGAGTCCTTAATATACTCTTCGGAAGAGATCAAATTGCCTTCTTTGTGGCTGGATAGCTAGGACTCTTTCTGAACAAGTCTTATGACTTCTTGTTTGGCTGGAAACATTTGTAGGAGTATGGAGATGACTTGCAAAATCTTCTCGAAGAGTTTTTGGATCAAGATGTTTTCCTTATCATCCAAAATCTCCCCCTTCTGTTTTCTTGGGATATAGTGAGTTTTATAAAGGATATAGATATTACCACCCATCTACAGGAAAAGTTTATATTTCAAAACACGTAGTTTTTGATGAAAAGACATTACCTTTTAAACAACCAAGTACTCTCTTTACTGCTTGTGATGATACTGCAAGTTTAACAAAATTCTTTGAGTAGTCTACAAAATTTGAGAACTTAAAATCAATAAAAACATCAACAGAATAACTTTTTCCTCGTAAAGATTCAAACGAGCCTCCATTAGATGATGAAACTAGAGAAGTTGAGGAACAAACTACTGTAACAGAACAAAATCTACCTTTAGTGGCAGATAATTCACTAAAAAATGGTGCCTTAACAGAACAAAACCCATCTCAGTAGGAAGACAATGATTCAACATAACCCAGGGCAATGATCAAGTTCAACTCCATCCAATGACTTCAAGGGCAAGAGCGGGCATTTATAAGTCCAGGTATAATTCTACTGAATTTTCATTGGTTGGTTATAATGTTTTTACTAAATCAAAAAATATCAAAGATTCTCTTCAACATCCAGGATGGCTATAAGCAATGCAAAAGGAAATTTATGCACTACATCACAACCAAACCTGGAAATTGGTTCCACGAACCATTGACATGAATGTCATTGGTTGTCGCTGGGTATGCAATGCCAAACTAAAAGCAGATGGAAGCCTTGAACGTCTTAAAGAAGCTAAAGGCTTCAATCAAATTCCTGGACTTGATTTCGTTGAAACCTTTTCACCTGTTGTTAAACCTGCCACTAGTATTATTTTATCAATTCCCTTGTCTCATAATGGGACATTCAATAAATTGATGTAAAAAATACCTTCCTATATAGGAATTTAGATAAACCAATTTATATGGAACAACCACCTGGTTTCTTTGATTCAAATAAGCTAACTCATGTTTGTAAACCAGACAAAGCATTATATGGCCTAAAACAAATTCCTAGAGCTTGGTTTAATAGGTTTAGTATGTTTCTCCTTGCCTAGGGTTTTATTTGTGGTAATGCTGATTCTTTTTTGTTTGTTTTTCCGAGAAAATAAGGTACTCTTCTTTTACTTGTCTATGTCAATGACCTTATTCTCACAAAAAGTAATATTGCTCTAATAGATCAATTTGTGCTCTCTCTTGGCAACGAATTTGTTATGAAATATTTAGGATATTTACATTACTTCTTAGGAATAGAAGTAGCTAAGTTTTCTCATGACCTTATATTAAATAAAAAAACAAACTATTGAATTACTTTATCATGCAGAAATGCATACTAGCAAACCTTTCTCTACACCAATAGTTCTACATATGCACTCAATTAATTCTTCTTTATTTTTGAATCCCATACTTTATAAGAGTATTGTTGGTGGTCTACAATATCTTACATTTACCATGCTTGACCTTGCATATAGTGTAAACCATTATTTTCAATTAGTTAAATAAATCCTATATTATGTTCAAGGAACTTTGGATTATGGTATTCGATTGCTCTCTTTTTCTATTTCAACTTTTACTGCTTTTGCAGACTCTGATTGGGGAGGATACACTCTTACAAGAAGATCTACAATTGGTTTTTGCACTTTTCTAGAGCCAAATTACTTCTTGGTCTGTTAAGAAAGAACCAATTGTTGCTCAATCCAATACTAAAGAAGAGTACAGGGCGTTGGTATTTACAACTGTAGAACTCATTTGAATAACTTATTACATGATATCGACTTTCATCTCCCTCAACCTCCAACATTATTTAGTAATAATATCTTTACACTATACTTGACAATCAATCTAGTGTTTCATGCTCATATATAATACATTGAAATAGATTATCACTTTGTATGTGAAAAAGTACCATAAGGACAACTCACTACTAGATTTGTTAGCTCCAAAGATCAAATCACTGACGTTTTTACCAAGCCAGTATCTCAACAACTTTTTCAAGAACTGTGCACCAAACTTGGTCTTTGGACACTACCTTTACTAAGTTTGAAGGGTGATATTAAAGAAAGGAAAGAATTAAGCATCAAGGATAGAAAGGAAAGAATCAAGTTTGACATTTTTTATTTTGGTGTAAATTATTCTCATTAATCATGTTTGATTTCATTCCTTAGAAGTCTCTTCAATAACTAGTTATATAATGTATATAAATAGCTTGTACAACTCAAGTTTATAAACAAGAAATATACTGCAATTATTTTTATTAATCTTCTACACTACTCTTTTTTTGTTTGCACAAATAAGCGCAATAACTACTGATCTATTATTACCTGTACTATTGGATTGGCATGCATGATTTGTAAGATAAGGTCTGCTTTAAAGTGATAATTGATAGGTGTTTAGATTAGAATTTGGGCCATGAGCTTGCCAGTTAAGCATTGACACATGAATTAATCAAGGGACCAGAATTGATTTATTAGGACAACCCAATAATTATTCTTAGGAAACACTTGAGAAAAGTACCAAAGTAGGAAAAAACAGAAAACAATGGATACCCATAAAGAAACCACTATTATCTTTTATGTATTTCTAGGGATTAGTTCTAGAATTAGTTATCCAAGTTTGGCATCCATATAAGATATTGTATGGACTTCACTACTTACCTTTCTCTCTCTCTCTCTCTCTCTCTCAAACCCGAAGTGCCTTTTTCTTTTCTTTTCTTTTTGAATAAAAATTCTATTTTGTTTTTTGAATTAAGGTCTAAATCCCAAGAGCCCTTTTTAACACAATACGTAACTTAAGCGTTATAATCTACTGGTCTCACCATTAGTTCTATTTTGTAGGTTGAAGTCCCCTCATATTCAACCAAATCTTAATATCCTGTACTCAGCTTACTCTGTACCCATGTCATCAAAAACATCTTAGCACCTCCTTTTACTAGCATATGTCATCTAGAAACCATTTCACCCTCTTGTCTTAGTTCTCATTCAACATATTCCTGTTTATTTGCATTGACTGAATCAAACCCAAATTCAAATATCTAATTCAATTGAAAGCAATTAGTAGGGATAATAATAGCGGTGATGTATTTTGCCATCATATCGCAAATATTATTTTGAGCTTGGTTTTGAATTCAGTTTAAATTGATGCAAAGTTATAGCTTTGGCAACTACGAAACCTCTAAGTGTAAGTTACAAATTCATTAAGAAAGAATTTGTAATATTTAAATTATAACTCTTAAATCTCTATTATATTTTTGTAATTTTAAAATTTAAATTCAAAACTTATAACTGTAACATTGAATGGCCATAAAATCTCTATTAAGTATAAAAATTCTTTAATGGGATAAATTTTATAAATTTAGAGGTGTTTTACTTTATTAAGATTTCTAAACTCGAAATTCTTATTAAACATCATTTTGAGAGAATTTAGAGAGTTTATTAAATTTTGGTAGCATTTAAAAATGTCAACAAAAGTAATGACAAGAAGTTGGTTATCCATGACTTTTGCACTTTATTGTTTTAATTTTAAAATATATTTTAGTATTGTATACTTATATTTAGTATAAGAGTATGTTAATAATCTCTGTCTTACTTAATTTATTGATTATTTTTGAAAAAATTATAAAATGTAGTTATGAGTATATACACCGTTTTTGATTTTTCATGCAATATGAATATTTATATTTTTAATATAAATATATGTTATAAATTATTTTAATATTAAATTTATGACATTTTAGACATAAAAACATTGAAAACAATGTTTAAAAATAGTTAAAAATATAGTTTAGGTTCGCAGATCTGTATATGCATTGTTATCGGTTTGAGTCGACCCAATTAAAGGTTAAAGAGGACCCTTACCAGTGAATGACATGTCAATTTCTTTTGAAACTTACGGATAACATTTGGTATCAGAGCATGTTAATAATCTTTGACTTACTTAGTTTGTTGAGTATTTTCGAAAAAAAAATAAAATGTAGTTATGGGTACATGCACTATTTTTGATTTTTCATGCAATGTTAATATTTATGTTTTTAATATAAATATATATTATAAATTATTTTAATATTGAATTTATGATATTTTACGCATAAAAAATATTGAAAACCCTTACTAGTGGATAACATGTCGATTTATTTTATGTCGATTTCTTTTAAAACTTACGGATGACATTTAGTATCAGAGTATGTTAATAATTTTTGACTTACTTAGTTTGTTGAGTATTTTTGAAGAAAATATAAAATGTCGTTATGAGTATATACATCGTTTTTGATTTTTCATGCAATATAAATATTTATGTTTTTAATGTAAATATATGTTATAAATTATTTTAGTATTGAATTTATGATATTTTAAGCATAAAAAATATGGAAAACCTTACTAGTAGATGACATATCAATTTATTTTGAAATTTACAGATGACATCGTATATGGGACTGCAGAGTTTTAAACCTTGGATTTGTGCCTCTTATGTCCTTAACCATTGGGCCATGCACTGCTTTTATGTCTTAAAGGCGTATTTATGTAATTTTAATCGTTTTCAATTTTAAAATTAATTGCATGAAAATCTGAAATGCCAAGAATTGAACTCATAATCGTTAAGTTACAAATTTATTTCTTAACTGCTGAATTAATTATTTTTTTGCTGTTTAATACGTTATTTGATAGTTTTAAGATTTTAATATTATTTTTTAATGCTAAGTTCAAAATTTTATTTTTATTTATTATGATTTTGGTTTAAATACATGCTTTATATGTAATTTAGTTTTAAATTAAATTTAGATAATTTTAATTATATATTATTATATGTAAATTTAAATTCAATTTAAATATTAAAATATATACATATTATTTATGTTATGTTATATACATAATTAAATTTTAATTTTAATTATTTATTCTATGTAATTTATGTTCTATATATGCAATAGTATAATTTGCTTGATTTATGTATTTTTGATTTTATGCATATATTATAGAAACAATAGTTAGTATGTAAATATATTAAAAAAAATACACAACACTTAAACAAATAGAGAAATATCATAATAAATATTATTGTTAGATACAATTGTAGTATTTTATTTACTTCTAATTATATATTTGAAAAAATTATATGTAAAGAGGTTGAGTTTTAAGTGGGACTACTTGTGACCTCCTCAATCTTTCTTGAGAATTAATCTATTGTAATTATTAACTAAATAAATTACTTTCTATTACCTGTATAATAAATATAAAAATATATTAAAGAAAATTTCTACAAGGCATAAATATTAAAATATATTCATTAAAATGTTTTAGCGATTTATAAAAATTTAATATATTAGAGAATACCCATAGTATTCCTAAATTAAATAAAATTTTACATTAAATTAAAATAACATATAATTTAAGATTTTAATTTTAATTAATCATACTAGATGTGATAAATTTATCCCACAAAATTTTTTATTACATTTATATAATTAATTGTGATAAAATATTCTATAATTTTTCTTAATTTACCCATAGAAGTTAAGAAATTTGATATAATATAATAATTTTATTATTAAATTATGCGAATCTATTTAAATAAAATACTTAACCTATAAGTAGCATTTTATGTAATGTGATTTATATTTTATATTGATAAAATATAATAATTTTTAAATTTCAATAAAATTCATCATAAATATATATTTTTGCAGCATTACAACTTACAAATATATTTGATATTAACTTAGATATTCTTTAACTAATATAAGCTAATTATAAAATATACAAAGAGAAAATATTGTTATATTTAAAGTAATAGAATATAAATTATGCTATACGAAGAGACAAACTACTATTTATTATTGATACTAGCACTCCAGTATAAATTAAGTTTTATGAATATTGGAAGCGATCTAATTGACTTAGTGTAATATTTATAAAAACTAAAATTTTTAATAACATACGTAGTTCAATTGTTCAGTATAATGATGTCTGTGCTTTTATAAAGACTATTGATGCACAGTTTGAATCGTCAGATAAAGGACTAGTCAGTATTTTTATTATACAATTTTTTTTCATAAAATTCACTACCATCACTAATGTACGAGAGCACATGATAAAGAAAAAGATATTGCAACTCAATTAAAAATTTTGGATGTGACAATATTTGAATCTTTCATTATATACCATATTTTGAATTCACTTCCTTAAACATATGGATCTTTTAAAATTTTTTATAATACACATAAAGATAAATAATTAATTAATGAATTGTTGACCATGTGTGTTCAAAAAGAAGAGAAGTCGATCGTGAAAATGGGAAT
Organism: Khaya senegalensis; assembly: GCA_032402905.1. NCBI lineage: Eukaryota > Viridiplantae > Streptophyta > Magnoliopsida > Sapindales > Meliaceae > Khaya > Khaya senegalensis. The sequence continues at coordinate 1,105,102 of CP135534.1, read as the reverse complement.
AAATCTTCAAATTACACGTCTAATAACAAAGAAAAAGATTAAGAAGAAAGGAAAAAATAAACTACACATTCAAGCTAAAATAAAGAAAGAATTTAAATGTTTCTTTTATAAGACAAAGACGCATATGAAAAATGATTGCATTAAATTTTAGCAATGACTTACTAAAACAAGTATTTTTTTTTATTTTCTTGTAAGTTATAAATCTAATATGGTTTAAATTTGTCATAACACATAGTGAATTAATTCTGATTTTATAATTCACATTACGAATGTTTTGCAGAGTTTGTAAAATCTAAAAAAACTAGTGAAAACTGGGCGTTTTATCTATTCTGAAAATAAGATAAGTTTAACTGTGAAAACTACATACAATTTAGTTTTAAATAGTAATTTTGTAATAAATTTATAACAGATCTTTTATATTTTTAAATTTTTTAGGAATTTAATTTATATTTTAAATTTGTATCCTATAGATATTCCTTGAGTTTTTTAAATTACTTTATATTTTTTTTATAAATCTCATATTGTTGAAAATAATATATTATCTGATAGTCTTTTTTATATTAATTTATAAAACAATATTTGTTATAACACAATGCATACTCATGCTGGTATTAAGAGAAGTGTTATGAATGAAAATTCTACTATATTGTGGCATCGGAGATTAGAACATATATCTATAAAAAGAATAAAAAAATTAGTAAATGATAAAGTACTTAGTGTTTTAAATTTTACAGATTTTAAAATTTATGTGGATTATATAAAAAATGAACAGATTAATAAGTTAAAGAAATGTACCAAGAAAAGTTTAAACTTATTAAAAATTATAAAATAATTTTAAAATATTCAAAACTGAAATAAAAAAAATAATACAGTAAGCAAATAAAGATTGTGAGATCTGATAGAAGTAGTAAATACTATAGTAAATACACAGAGGATGGACAAGTAACTGGATTATTTACGAAGTTTCTTTAAGAATATGAGATTGTTACCCAATACACTACACCTAATTTTCTATACCAAAATGGTGTAGTAGAAAGAAAAAAAATCGAGTATTGTTGAATATAGTACGAAGTATGCTTAACAACTCCAAATTTCCTAAGTTCTTATAAACAGAAGTTTTTAAAATAGTTGTGTACATATTAAATCGAGTTGCAATTAAGACAACTACTAAAATGCCATTTAAATTATGAAAAGGTTAAAAATTAAGTTTGCAACATATACGTATTTGGAGTTGTCCTTCTAAAATAAAAATCTACAATCTACCAAAAAAAAAAAATTAGATCTCAAAACTATTAGTAAGTATTTCATTGGATATTTAGAAATGTCTAAATGATACAGATTTTATTGTCTATTATATAATACTAAATTTATAAAATCAAAAAATGTTAAATTTCTTGAGAATAATTTAATCAATGAGAGGAATTATATTTAGAACACAGTTTCTGAAAATGAACATTTAAAAACCGTCAATTTTAAGTACCAAAGTGATTGTCATTAATAATATCTCTCCAGTATAAATGGATGTTGATCAAATAACAGTTGATATTTAATCAAATGATAATTAAATTCTACAAACTGATAATATTTTAGTATATCAGTTTATTGAATAACCAATTATACAATATACTCTTTAGAAAAATGTTGAAACAATATTAAAAAAATCTATTAAAGTAAAAAAATCATCAATTTTTAGTGATTATATTATATATTTATAAGAGTCAGATTACAATATTGGAATTATAAATGATTCAAAAATATTTTCACCAATTATGAATTGTCAGCAATCTGAATTATGATATAATGTTATAAAAGATGAGATAAATTCTATGTCAACGAATAGAATTTGGAATGTTATTGAATTGTTTAAAAAATTCAAACTCATGAGGTATAAATAAATTTTTAAAATTAAAAAAGATTTATTAAGTAACATTAAAAGATATAAAATTAGACTTGTTACCAAAAGATTCACTTAAAAAGAATGAATCAATTATATAAAAATATTTTTTTCTATATCTAAAAAAGATTCTTTTCGTGTGATTATAACAATAGTAACTCATTTTGATATAGAATTATATCAAATAGATGTAAAAACGGTATTTCTTAATGAAGATCTAAAAAAAGAGGTTTATATAAAACAATTTGAAAAATTCTCATTCAGTAATGTTGAATATTTGGTTTGTAAGTTTAATAAATTCATATATGGATTGAAATAAACTTCTCGATAATTGTATTTAAAATTTCATGAAATTATTTTTTCATTTAGTTTTGAAAAGAATATCATGAATTAATGTATGTACTAAAAGGTTAGTAACAATAAAATTTATTTCTTTATTCTATATATGGATGATATATTATTTGCGACCAATAATAAAAGATTTTTACATAAGGTGAATAAATTTCTTTATGAAAATTTTGATATGAAAAATATAGGTAAAGTATCTTATGTCATTGACATTAAGATACATAGATATAGACATCAAAGTATTTTAAATATGTCTCAAGAAACCTATATTAAAAAAATTTTAGAAAAATTTTGAATAAAAAATTATTCTCCAAGTGTAGTACCAATTGTTAAGGAAAATAAATTCAGTTTAAACCAATACCCTAAAAATGATCTCGAAAAGGAACAAATGAACAATATTTCACACACTTTAGTTATTGAAAGTATTATATATGCTCAAGTTTGTACAAAACCTAATATAACTTTTATAGTTAGAATGTTGAGATGATATTAAAGTAACCCAAGAATGAACAACTGAAAAAGTGTATAGAAAATTTTAAAGTACCTTCAAGGAACCAAAAATTACATATTTATTTAAAGACGAATTAACAATTTGAAAATAATTAGCTAGTCAAATTCTGATTTTACTTACTGTGATTATTCAATGAAATCAATATTTGGATGCATTTTTATGTTAGTTGGAGAAGTTATATCTTGAAGAAGCGCTAAGCAATCACTAATTGCTACTTTCACTATAAAAACCGTTCATTTCGTAATTTGAAGTTACCTCGTATAGAGTATGGTTACAGAGTTTCATATTTTACTTAAACTTGTGAATTTAATTTTTAAACCATTGAGAATATATTATAACAATTCAATTATTATATTTTTGACTAAAAGTAATAAAAGTAAGAGTCAAAATAAATATATTAACATTAAGTACTTAACCATTAAAGAACATATTAAATAAAATAAAGTAACCATTGAGCATGTCAGTACTAAATTAATGATTGCACATTCTTTAATAAAAAGCATGCCATCATTAAAATTTAAGAATCATGTAATTCATATAAAACTTGATTCCAATATGTAAATTTATTGTTATTAATAAACTCTGATTATTTATTTTTTAATAAAGTGTACATATTTATTTAAAAAAGATATATTTATATTGAATTTAGAATAAATATGAAATTTATTCATTAAGTTAAAGGTTATTATGTTGAATAAAAAATAAACATAGAATTTTTTCATTAAGATTATCACATTATAGCTGTTATAAAAAATATGATACATTTGTAATACATAGAAGAGAAATTGTCAATTTTGATAATATATTACCTTGATTCATGTCTATTGTTTCTTCTATATGATAATTTAAAATTTGGGACCAAATAAAAAAATATAAGTTACAAATTTATTAAAACTAATTTTGTAACGTTCAAATTATAACTCTTAACTCTCTATTATATTTTTGTAATTCTAAAATTCAAATTCAAATTTAAAACTTGTAACTGCAATATTAAATAACCACAAAACCTCTATTAAATATAAAAATTCTTTAATGAAAAAAATTTTATAAATTAAAAAATATTTTATTTTATTAAGGTCTATAAACTCAAAATTTTTATTAAACATCATCTTGAAAAAATTTAAAAAATTTAAAAAATTTTAACAACATTAAAAAACATTAACAAAAATAATAACTAAAGGTTAATTATTCATAATTTTCACACTTAATTTCTTTAATTCTAAAACATGTTTTAGTATTGTATGTTTACACTAAACTCTCACACAAATGATCAAGAGGACTAGTAAAGTTCGTTTGGATTCCATTAACGTTTGCAAATGCAGGGTACTTTAGAACCTCACAATCACATCAAACACAATAATAAAACCAAGTCATACAGACTGCAAATGTCTGAAACCGCTAAAATAAATTCAATAACTAAGCAGCATTGAATTAAAAATTAAGGGTGTGCAAAAGCAAACGTGACAACCATTACTTTGAAGAAGCAAATGATACCAGATTCTTAAATTCAATGGAAAAGAAGAAGAGCATAGAAACAGACATGCACATACTAATCATCGTGCAGTCCTGCAAATGGCAGCACATACTGAAAACTTTGTTAAGTCAAAGCATTATTGAGAACAAACTTACTATTTTTTTATGGCAAGAAACCGAATGGAATCAGCACTATTATCAATAAACGGTCTAGAAGCAATCAGATGATACACATGAAGGAGTTTAATGAAACATGTATGAATAAATGTCTCAAAAACAAAACTTCCCAGCATGGGGATATCGGAAAAAACCTCAATCTACTTCTCAGTATATGGGGGAAACATGTTATACCAACGCTAAGCAATATAACCCTGCAGCAATATAAACGTGCAACAACTTAGCCGTTCCCAATAAGTTCCCGCTCAGTGAATAAAAGCCAAATCCAGAAGAAGTTATGTACAAAAAATCACCCTAAAAGTTCCATGAATATGTCCAACTCTCCACACATCTACTGAAGAATTGTATCTCGTGGCTGTGTCGGTGAAACAGCAGTCATAATAGTTCAATGGAACCCTTCATGAGGAGTCACACAATCAGCACCTCCAACTAATCTTTACAAGAACGGACATCTAAATTTATAGAAGATAATTACCCACTTTCGCGTAAGCAATTTCCGGGCAATAGAAAATTATACTTATCTGCATTCTCCAAAAGATAAGATGGCAGATGAACTGCTGAGAAAGAATGAGGAACTGGTCCCATTTTCCCAATGATTTCCTTGAATGTGTACTCCTCTGGAAGCATATCAAATAAATCGGCCCCTTTGCAGATAACTTTCTGGATTCTTTTATGATTTAAGAAATAGGAGAATCTAACTCTATCAAAATGGCTGTATGCTTTCATCTTAAAAGTAAATTCACTGATGCGGCGAAAGCAAAAGCTACAGTGCCACCCTGCATCTGCCAGGATCTCATCTGACTGGCGGTAATGTGCATACCGTGTTTTACCAGTCTGATACCGATGAACTGAAGCTCTCCAGCTTTTATTATCCACAAGAAACTCAAAAGAGTACAGATAATTCTTAAGCCGAAGATGAAGGACAGGAGGTATGTCATCGCACCACCTCAAGAGATTAATAGTGTGTCTGCTTGGTATTTCATCCACATCTGACATTATCAACAAGTCATCATCAGTAACGCCAGCAATTTTGAGAAGCTGATCCAGTGCTATGCGCTGATATGCCTCCTCAACAAATGGGTTTTCTCCTTTCTTAAATCTTCCTCCAATAGTTCCATAAGTCAACCGAGGCTCAACAAATTTGAACTGATCCCGATGGCCGGCAAAAACCAGAGGCTTTGGTTTTCCAGTAAATGTCGAATTAGACTCCAGGAGAACAAACTGTGTAATATAAGGGTACAACTCTTTCCAGCGTATGGTGAGAATGTCCAACTCATTGCTGAACAAAACTGCATCATAAACACGTCTTGGGTATTCGCGAATTCCCCAACCATGAAGTTTGCACAGTCTCTCCATAGACACATTTTCATGATAATAGTGAGGGATTTCATGGAAGGGTTGGGGTGGGGATTCCCAAAGAGGCCGAAGGAAGTATGAGATCTTCTGCCCATGCACATAGATGCCAAACACACATGTTGGGACAAGTGCAAACAGAAATATATAGGTCTTCAAATCCAAGCCACGCAGAATGCAGCGGATTCTTGACATGCTAAGAGATCGACTTGATTCCTGCAGAATAAAGAGTAAACTCTTAACACTCGAATTAATGTATAATGAAATACAATACCGACAATGACATTTGAAAAACATGGATTTGATTTATATAATTTAAACAAAAAAAAAATTGTGCATGAACTGTAATGTTCTGGTATTCCCCCATTAAAGCAATATAGGAAGTAACAAAAACTCTGCTTAGAAGTTGTTTTATTTTTCATTTCTTTAAAAATATAAATATGCTTCCTTTCTCTTTTCTCTGTTTCACCGAAGAGCTAAAGAACTAATATATAAATTTGAACTATAGTTGCCAAACTTCATATCGAATAGCTTTATAAAAAGAGGGCAAAAAAAATTATTAAAAAAAAGGAAGAAAAGAAAAAAACAAAGCATCAAAAGCCGGAGGTAAATTCACAAAATTCTGAAACAAATCAATGCCAGCTTCAATTCTGCATCAACAAAATTCTGTGCACCCAAACATAACTCAAATTTAAACGCATAAACTGCCACAATCAAATCACTCGCCAAAGATTTCAACAGTATTTTAGCAGAACATGAACCTCGCTCTAAAAAATTAGCAGTTCCCACGAATCAAACACTGCAATCAACTGCACCTTGAAATAATAATGATCAAATTAAACCAATGAATCACAACTATCGCCATAGACACAGTTCGACATGCAATACTAAGCATTTATCACACCTAAATGCTAAAACAATTGCCTCTGATGGTTCAAGTCTACAATAACGAAAAACCTAGATCCAAAATTTTGAAATGCGTTTTCTTCCACACATTTTCCCAGACAATAGTCGTACCCAGAACCCATCTAAAAATCAGAAAATAAAACCGAGCAAATCAACAATCTGATGCATTAGATTCTCGGTCATACAAAAAACCAGACACGGGGGAAAAAATTCAATGAAAAGGAAAGGAGAAAATACCTGGCCACAAACATCACCACAAATATCATCGCTCTTTTTAGAACAGTAATGACCTCCTTCATTAGTCATCATCCACCACATTCTATTCTTCTCTCCTCTCCAATAGTTATTAAGCTATACTGCGCACGAACAGAACAGATCAGCTTCGGAATGACCAAAATGCCCCAACTCTCTCTCCCTCTTCACAAGCCCCTCTCTTTTCTTCTCCGACACGGAGGTCAAATCGGGAGCAGAAATGAATCTTAAACTTCACCTCTCGATCCCAGAACCTCCAATTGTTGTCCGATGAATTTCCTTCCTCCTCAAGAGAAAGAACGTGGGGTCTCCGATAATTGCTAAAATTAGCGTTAATGGAGTGTCAATCGGAATTATCAATTGGAACCCAACAATCTAATAACAATAATGAGCCAAAAAAAAAAAAAACTAAAATAGAAAAAAAAGAATAATTCAATTAGAGATGAAAGGCTGTGGCCTCTCTGTTAATGGGTGGCAGTTGTAAAGAATTCTAACAAAGGCAGAAGGGAGCCGTTTCTCTTGTCTGGTACCTAAACTCTCCAATGATTCCTGTCTCTGTATAATTTTCCATTTATTTTTTCCTATTCTACGAAAATACCCCACACGTTATATCCTCGACAAGTGTACACGGTATGGGTATTCTGGTAATTACGTTTGTGGGTACGGGTTGTGCCCGGTCCCCACGCGTCTCTTGACTGGCTCAAGACAAACTCTGTCGTGCCTTTCTTCAATTTGCTGACAAAAAAGTCTTCCTTTAAACCAGGTTTATTAATTCCAGGTTTGCGGATTTTCTCTTTACTGTTAATTGCGAGAGTCAGGCGGACACGTGGCAACCGTGTGTTTGGTTTCGATTTTTTTATTATCCTGTCGGACTTTATTTTATACCGGGTGGAGGATGGTCTTGAACTGGTTTTGAATTAGAACGTTGGATTAAATTTAAATTCAAAACTCAACGTTCAAAATATCTTATCGCATGCGGAAACATTTGAAATTTAATAAAATTAATATTTATTTGAAATTAATTACTAAATGAAAATAAAATGTAATTTTAAAAGGTAGGGGGAGAAAATTCAAAGAGATGTTAGCTTGACTGGTTCAGGACCCAAGCGGACGAATGGGCGCGGCCCGGTTGAAATAAAAGAAGGGGTGGTGGTGGTGGTGCTGCTGGCCCTACCACGAGCACGATCAGTGATTTGGGCAGCCCTTGTTTTTTAAGTGGACCACCAACTCATAGGGAGGGATTACCCACAAAAGCACGTGATTTAATCATTGCTTATACTACATGGACAAACTCTCAGTTATACATGATTTTAAGTTTTATTTATTTTTAAAATATTTTTCTTACATTTTAAATAATATGTCGTGAGATTTTTCTCCTCTTTTTATATATATAATTATCACTTATTTTTAATTAATTATTAATAATTTTACATTAATTATAAAAATATTTTATTATTTCATTAAAAATAAAATTGATGTATGAATGTATTTTTTGCCTATTAATATTGCTCGTGACTTTAATTAAAATTAAAATTAATTATAAAATATTTATGTATTGTTATATTTAAAAAAATTTTAATCATATAATTTTAAATTATTATTATAAAAATTTAAAATATAAAAATTTTATTTTATTTATTTTAAATTTTATATTAAATATTTTAAAATTTTTATTTTATATTTTAAATTTTACATTAATCAATATTACTTAAAAAAATATTAAATTGAAAAAATATCGAATCTATATACTACTATCTTATTCTAATTTGAAAATTTGGGTTTATTCTCCAAATTTTGAACAAATAATTGTATGATTTGCTGGGAAAGTGGGTGGGTGGTTGGAAGGATTCCAAGTTCCAAGTGGAAGAGTAAACTTCTAATTCCGGCACTAAGAATGGATTGCGGGTCTTCGATTAATAACAATCCACAAAGACCGTCTTTCTAACACCTTCTTTATTGCTGTCCGAAAATTGATGCTTCCTACTTGTTTCCTTGGAACTTCCTTCGTCTTCACCCTCTCTTCTTTACTTTTGCCACGTACACGTAAATTAGCCTCTTCGTTACGCTAATTAATTAGTTCCTACAATTTCAAACAATTCGGCTCGTGTACGTGGTGGCATATGTCGACACATCTCCATAACTGATCGACCAGTCTGATAACAAATCAAAACGATGTACGTGTTTATTCTAAATACAAAAAGGTTCACCGACATACCGTATCACGAGTAAAGGTGTTCTTTTCAATAATGGCACTGGGTTTCCATGACGTCTGGGTAGGTCGGCAACGACTCCTGTCAACGCGTGGCCGAGTTAAGGAAGCCAGCTAGCTAGCTTGTTTCTTCAATATTTCGTTTCGTTTGGGGTTTAGAATAGTCATCGACATGCCAACCTGTCCCATTTGCATTAGTATTCTATTCTACTGACGGGTTTTCAACTCTTGAGAAGACAAGAAAGCAAATTATCCAGGGGAGGCCTTCTTTGCATAAAGAAACGTAAGAAATCAGAGAGTTGACTTGACAAAATTTCGAGCAATGTAAAAGTAAGATGGCGTGAAATTTACGAGTCAGTGGAGTAAACAAGACTCTGTTCAATAACAACACGAGTTGCGCAGTTTATATACAACGAATGGCGCCATTTCAGCCATGGTCATCTCTGTGGGTCTTTTAACTTTTTCTTTTGTTGTTTAGCCAATTCACTTCCTGTACGGTTCTTGGTCTTTTGGCAAATTTATTTTTTGATGGGATAATTGAAGTTTGTTACAGATTAAAAGGCAGTATTTGGCATGCTTTGTTTTGACAACGCAGTTGTAGTTGTAGAACATTTATATTACTGCTTGCTTGGCTTTGGCTTTGTAAGAGCTGCTCATGTGTTTAATGATCTTTTTTTGGAGACAGACAAGCCAAGGAAAGAATTTTAGTTAGAGATTCCTTGTAAAACAGGAAAAAAGCAGCTTACACCAGCTAGCTAGCCTAGCAGAACAGAACAGATTTGCTCTTAATCCAGAAGGGAAGCCCAACAGAGAAACCAACAGTTAGGCAGAGCATAATCCCTTACCAATATAACAAGATGCTCTTGTTTTGGTGGCTCGTAGGCCCTAGCTTTGGTGGAAATTAAAAAGATGTGGGGATGTGAATTATATCGCGAGTTCTAAAATTCATTAGCAGACTCTAGTGTACTAAGGTGCTATGGCATACTGGCAAGCCAGTTTCAACAATAGGTTAACACGTCAAGATCATACTGCAATGCAAATATGCAAATTGGTTAATGTTGTCTAGCTGTAGACAGGTATATTGACCCTACAATTGGTTTGTAGGTAGCTTAAAAGCACACATTGACAAAGCATAGAGGTTAAAATGAGATGTGTACAAAGGGTTTTTACCAAGTCATTGTGGTTGTGAAAGGAGAAGATAGGTTAGGACCAAAGCAAATAAAAAAGGGAAGGAATTTGAAGAACAGAACAGGGGACTGAGCCTGAGGGACATTGTAGACGGGTCTTAGCAACGGTTAACATTTTAATTGCAGAAATAATCCTAGTATTCATAGATGAAAAAGCCTGTTGAAGAGTTTTGTATCGAAACGTTTTCCTTCTTATGTGGCGAATCTTACAGTTTCAGTCAGATAACCCTCTTCAAAGAATCGGTTGACATATTCCAATCCATTCTGCTCTTGCCCTCATAAATTGCAATTTGATCATTATTGTTCCAGTCTCTGACGTTGAAACAGTCGAATTTTACGAAAGCGCGTCAAATTGGGCCTGACTAATTCTCTCTTTATCATTTGATTGGCATCTGTGCCTGTCCATAGTTTTTCTAAGCCACGCTAATACAGAGCCAGCCCAAATCATATATGCCCTTGATCGCATGTTTTCAATTTCTTTACTAGACCAACAGATTTTACATTAAGCCCATTAAAAATCCATGCCTTCCTTAAACAGAGTGAGCGCAAAGTAACTAAGGGCTGTACTTGAAAGTTTGCACGTGTGCAGTGGAACCATTTGGTGAGGTGGTTCACTGAATGTTCCCTTACCAACTGGCTTTCTGACTCCTGATGGGCTTTTGTTATACAAACCCCTGCAATGCAAACAAAGCCTAATGTGAGACGATTTAAGGAGACACGAACAAACTTCATGTCCGGTGTATTGGCCCTTGTAGTTCTAGTTATGGTGTGTGTTAAAAAAAAGAGAGGACATAGCCCAATGGGGCAGGCTTTGTTGCCCTCTTTATTGGGCATCTCTTCTGTTTGCTGTTATATGGAGCCCAATTCTGATCTCTCTGCTTTCACCATCTACTCCCTTTCCTTCCCTTGGCTTCCCTTGTTAGAATCGTAATTCATGTTACGATATATAACTATGTATGTGATACAATCATACAACGTCATGTGATTAAACCTTACTGTCTTTTGATGCGCTGTTCAGTCTCATCAAGCCTTTGAGAATGCAGTAAGGAAACCATTATAATTATAATTAGATAATTTGACAAGAATCAGCTAATGGGGTAATGAGAGAATGCAAGAATAGTACTTATTACAAACACTTGGGGTAGGACGTGGCAAGTGGTCCAATAGGGGGTTAAACAGCCGCATCTCTCATGGCCTGGGTGACCTAATAACTACTCATTGTGCAATATGAGCCACAAAGTCCATTGTCAATAATGAGATCAGATAACATACTCTTAAGAGTTCAATTACCTTAAACCAACAAGAGAATGAATGAATGAATGGGGTACACTCATTCCAGCAAGAGCCGGGTCCAGGAACCTGGACTCTCTTTCTTTTTTAATACAAAAGTTGACCAAGACTCTACTCTATCTTTGGTGTTGATCCCAATACCAAAGGGATCTCCATGATTATATTTCTCTCTTTTCTGAAAGTGGGTTTATCATTCTATATGTGTTTGGGTTTTGCTTATAATAACCCCATCGGGATTGCAGATTTTGAATATATATTGCCCTTAATTATTAGGACCAATCCCATCTGTAAGTAGGCAATTTATAAAGTGCAAGAAAATTTTATATCCTTGAGGGCATACGAGCATAATATATACCATAGGAAATTTAACTAAGAGCCAAAAAAAACAATATTTGAAGTTCGGAGATGAATAATGTAATGATTGAACACTATCAATTCGAAAAGCCAGCAAAGGAAAGAGTCTCATGACACTAATACGTGATCATCATCATCATCATCTCGATCATGATCATCAGGCTGGTTTGGTTTATCTTGATTCTTGACCGACCACCAAATAGATTGATGGCATCTTATAACTTTATTAAAGTTGATATGAACCCGCACCTGTAAATAAAAGAAGGGCCAAGAAAACGTCAATTCACTGTGTATGTTTTTTCTTTTAAAGTATGCTCTGTAATATTAAGGGGATTCATGCAATTAACAACAGCAACCTGGAACTTCCTGCTTATATTTTGGACACTTGTGAACATCCAGGAATGGAGACAGAAGAAAAACCCTAGAGTCTCGGATAATCTTGAGAAGATTATGTTTAAGGTGCCACGTCTTTTTAATGATTTGTTCAAACATCACGTCTAAACCATTATTGGAGTCACTCAGATATATACTCACGGTAATTTTGCCAATATAAAATTGAAATTTCTTGCCAGCCAAACAGTAGAAAGGAAAAAAAATGATAAATGTCTTTCTTTCTAGTCATCACCATGACCATATGTAATTCAAAGGGGAGCATAAGATGATGGGATTACGGCTAATCATGGACAAAAACATACCCATTTTACACCCTTTTTTTTTCGGTTCTCTTACGGTCAATAATAAGCTACAGCGGATTAAACCTTGTTGTCGTGTCACACTGATCGTGCCTAACCCATGCGGTGCACCGGAATCTTTGACAATCAATAAAATATGTCGTGGTTTGGTTACTTAGGGAAGCGAGTTATGAATCCCATCATTTACCAACTACAACTGTGATTTTCTAGCGTTTTAACTTTACATTAGCTTTTCTAATCTTGACTAATTTGCAAAAGTAAATCTGTATTACAATTACTTGTTCTAGTCTTCAAATTTCACTGCAAGAATCCAATATAATATGGTTTTTGGTTGGACCAAAACCAATGACTGGACGTACAATTGGGACGTGTGCAGGATTTTAGATTCATCAGAAACTCAAAGACCCCACTTGATGTATGAATAATGAGAAGGGTAACACCTTGGAAAAGCTGAAAGTGGCATTTGTTTCATTTCCTGGTCAGTTTTTCTGTGCGGGTGAGGTCCCTGTTAAATTTCTGAAGGTTGCAATCCGTAGACACTGGTTTAGTGGGGCGTATATGCTTGCTCTAATACGAACAAAATCCCGAACCCTAAAAGGGATTACAAGAGACAAGAAAGTGATAAAAGAAAAAGTTAGATTGCATATAATCAAACAAGACGTTTCCACTATGCGACGCTTCTCAGGCTGTATGACTAGACGGAATTAATGTCTGCCAGCAGCTGCAACAGTGGCCCAACCGGCCAAATCCTGCATCTTGGTATATCATTATCAAGTCTTGTAGTTAATTTGTTAACTCCAAAGAGAATTTACGAAGGCATGGGAATCTTTCAATTCATGGTATTAAAGCAGAGCTGCGTTGGTACATCTAGCCTAATCATTCACTATCACAGTAACTGCCAATCTTTGTGTCAGAATATATATGACTCGCGTTCATATTTTGATTGATTTTGTTAAACTGTAAAATGATGCTTTATGGAATTTACTCATTTGGAATTTCATTATTTACGCTAATTAATTGAGTAAGAAATCGGCATACCGAATATTGAGTGATGATGCTGTCTCTAGCAGGAGACTTTCGTTGAAAATTCCAAGCTTGCAAATGAACAAAGATAAAGGAGATCAACTGTATATTAAGCATGCATGCGTAGTTTTGTTTTGTATTAGCAATAATTTGTCATGTAATCTCGCAATTCATGTCTCTCCGAAATCCCAAGCTGGCAATGTTTGGGCAAGCAATCGTATCGGCATATCACATTTCATGAAACCCAAAAGAGACTAAAATCCAAAGGGAACAGTTAATACATTCAGGGACATGGGCGTCAGCTTTTGCCCCGGCCAGCCATGCATGCATTCAATTATTCATACAATGCAAGATTGAAGATTCTCAGTGAATTCATGCATCATTTAGCACCATTTGGGCACATCTAATGACCATCAAAAATGAAATGTAGATGTAAATGGCTGTTGCCAAGAGATACAAGTATGGTCCATCAAACATTTGCTTTGTTCTTGATGCTAGACAATTTATAGATCAATGAACAATATCATCTAACATGATCTAGCATGGTAGGATTCGTGATATATTTGGTCTAGAGATCTAGAATGGTCTCCAAATACCCAAATCATATTGTTCATTATTATTGTTAACCTAACATGAATTATTTGATTTTTTTTAATTAATTAATTAACTAATTTAAAATATGTCATCCAACAATGTATTAGACATGATCACATGAACAAGTCCTATTGTGTTATCTTGTGTTCAAAGGATTTCCATAAGATTAGGTTGTTTCTGGCTAGACAGCCGTTGATTTATTGGGATTGAACGGCTAAAGATGAATATCAAAATTGCATCGATGAAGCAGAAGTTAGATGATAACAACAACTGATGGCACTTTGATTTGACAATAAAAGTTGTAGGTTAAATTTTTCAAAATACAGCCAATATTTGCAACCTGTAAAGGGTCCCAAATCAGGGAGTGGGAGGTAATTAGGGGACCCACAGATGGGCCCAAGGGGGCCCGATAAAAGAGGCTATTGTCGGTTGGCCGCCTTGTTGGGTGGCACAGCAATGGACCATTTCAGCAATTGAATTGAATTGTGGATGGCCCTTTTTCACACGTAGTGGTATTGTAGTAGTAGCGTTGACATCAACACAAAAGACCCTTGTTTGCCAGTTCACTTCAAACTTACCCTCTTCGCATTGGCCAAATTTCAACATTGCCGGTTGCGTTGGTTTAAGGTTGGCATTGATCGAGGCAAGACAAGCTCTGCTGTGGACACAGATCGAGCCAGGACGAAATTGGGTGCTATTCATCACTTGTAATCGTGTCCCGAATTGGTGTGACATCTTGGGTGGATAGTTCTTTGATACTTGCCACTCTTTCATCAGTACAAAGTTCTTAATCCAGTGCTAAATTTAAGTCACGAGGTAAAACATTGCTTGCTAGTTTGATTTGAAATTTGCTTCTGTTACACTGATTTGACGAACGCAATATAATAGCCAATTGAACTGTGCTCTTTTCCAATAATTTACACTAATTAATATATTAATTAATATTTAACAAACCCACCCAAAGCAAAAGATTTTGGTTTGTTGGCCAAGGAAATAAGTGCTTTGACAGCTTATTATGTTTACCCTTAATAACTTCTATTTGAAGATTAATAAATAAAAACAATTTAAATAAAATAATTATATTATATTAATATAATAGAATTGTTCTGTTTAAAATTTTTTCTTAAAAAATTTGTTAAATCTTGTAAAATGGAAAGGAATTTGTTTCATCATTCAATAATCAATTTGAGGTAATTGCTCCAACTTGATGTGGGGTTGTGTTGCCTGAATTGAGCAAGTTGCAAGAATCTAACTCCATTTTCTCTTGATTAATTTTGATTAAATATCATAGGATGGGAAACTTTAGATTAAAAAAAAAAAAAAATCTTTGTGCGAACAAGTGTGACTATCAAGATGGTGGAATGCCAACATCACAAAGTTCACGATCTGATCTCCTAGGTTAATCCATTGATCGAATGGAGCCCACCTTCCCATCAATCTCATCCGTCATGATGAAAATCAATCATCATGGATGCTCAAAATTAAATAAATAAATAACAAAGAAGCTTGAATTTACCACTAGTCATAAGAATCCAATGCAAAACATATTGACTGTGACTGTCAACAGCCTAATTACCACAATTAATATTGCCATTAATGAAACTTTTCAAGGCCAAACATAACATGCAACAAACTAGTCTGACTCTGCATGGTAAAATAATGTTCCTTCGTTTCACACCGGTAGTCTGCTGCAATGTTTCATGCTCATGCTCCTCAGTGGACCAGAATGCCATAAATGGCCGACTATGAAATTTTTTATGATTTGGCAAAAACCAAAGGGCAAAAGGTTACGGGATTGAGAGGCGTACGACGTTGGCTATAAAAAAGTCAAGTTTTTGACTAAAATAATCACAGGGACCGGGAAAGAAGAGGGTACACTAATAAAATGAAATGGGGGGTGGCAAATGGCGATGCAATGATGAGAAAGAGAGACACAAGTGGGGCGCAGGATAAGCACGTGGGCGTCCCCTTTCTCATTTCACGCTGCCACCATGGCCATTGCATTTTCATTACTCTCTTAAACCACATTCTTCTCTAACTATGTACATTGATGCATACAGGTGGTTTAATTTCTTATCTCCAAGTTAAAATTCTTTAATGAATGATAGGCAGTTTCTGTTTGTGGAGTAATCAGAAGTCTAAGATTTCAGGTTGTTTAATCATCTTTGTTCCAGTTTAACTTGTTTTGGTGTTTTAACATTAAAGTTAGCTTGATTGGTATGTTGTCTGTTTTATTTTACCATGTTTTATGTGGTGATTGGCTTGGGGGAAGAGAAGTATATCATATGTGATCTTGAGGGGATATTTGCGGTGTCTTGATTCTTTGTTTGCATGTCCAAATCAGATGGGTTATGGAATTTGACTGAAAGGACAGAGATTTTTTGAGGGTTTGATCTTCTGGGTTTCTGTCACTTAACTATTTATGTTATAAATTCTATATATTATACTCAAAAAGAGTGTTTGTTGTTGTGTTGTGTTATATTACACCCACAAGAAGGACTCTTTGTATTCCTTCTTCCTTGGATATCCTCTCTTTCTCTTTTTCATTTGCCATTTTGATGAATTTTCTAATTTCTTTGAGTTGTGGTCTGTGTGTATCGAGTTCTAGTTGTGTTGCCGAGTCCTGAAATTTTTATTCAGGAGAGGGTCAGTATTGAGTGTTGTTTTGCCTGGAGAAAATCATTTGCTTGCTGCTGGAGAAACTTTTTCTGGCTTCCTTTTGCACCAAGAGGGGAAGCTTTTAACAGTGATGAAGTTGAAGTTAGTTTATTTGATTCTGTCAGACAGTATCTGCTAAAAAAAGATAAGTCAAGCAGTGAAGAAATAATATAAGAATCAGTCATGAAGTTCATGAAACTTGGATCTCGGCCTGATACCTTCTATTCTGCTGAGGCTGTAAGGTAAAAACATCACTGATTGAAACACGACACTTTCTTGAATATGTCTATTTTAGGAGAAATAACCATCAATTCCTGTTCTTAATGCAGGTCAATTTCTTCTGAAGTCTCTAGTGATCTCATAATTCAAGTGAAAGGAAGTAGATATCTACTTCACAAGGTAAAAAGTCAGAAATTTTTATTCACAGAATTGGGGATATTGGTAATTTAATTTTTAGCAATTCACTTAAGATATGATCTTAGACTTAGATTGATTTTTTTTTTTTTTTCCTTTTAAATGTCATTCATACAGTTTCCTCTTCTGTCCAAGTGTTTGCGGCTGCAGAGGTTATGCTCTGAGTCCCCTGAATCCTCACAACACCAACTAGTCCAACTCCCTGATTTCCCTGGTGGCGTTGAAGCATTTGAACTCTGTGCAAAGTTTTGTTATGGAATGACAATCACTCTTAGCGCCTACAATATTGTAGCCGCAAGATGTGCTGCTGAATATTTGCAGATGACAGAGGACGTTGAGAAGGGAAACTTAATATACAAGCTTGAGGTTTTCTTTAATTCGTGTATCCTTCATGGCTGGAGGGATTCCATTGTGACTCTTCAAAGCACCAAAGCTTTTCCTTTATGGTCAGAAGATCTTGGAATCACAAGCAGATGCATTGAAGCAATTGCATCTAAAGTTCTAACTCAACCTTCAAAAGTGAGTTTATCACATAGTTATTCTAGGAGGGGTAGGGATGATACATCGTGCAACGGAACAGAGAGCCAAAGGCATAAACCATCAACCAAAGGTTGGTGGGCTGAAGATATGGCAGAATTAGGCATAGACCTTTATTGGAGAACCATGATAGCTATTAAATCTGGTGGAAAGATACCCTCTAACCTCATCGGTGAGGCATTGAAATTTTATGCATCTCGATGGCTACCAAACATTTCAAGAAATGAACACATCAATAAACAAGAAGCATCAGACTCGGATTCAGATTCAGCCAATGAGGTCACTTCAAAGGATAGGCTACTATTGGAATCAATAATAAGCTTACTTCCGGCAGAGAAAGGTGCCGTTTCTTGCAGTTTCTTGCTTAAACTATTAAAGGCAGCCAATATTCTTAATGCATCTTCTTCTTCAAAGATGGAATTGGCAAGAAGAGTTGCACTTCAGTTAGAGGAGGCAACAGTCAGTGACTTATTGATACCTTGTCTATCATACACAAATGATACCTTGTATGATGTAGACATAGTGATGATGATATTGGAACAGTTCATGTTACAGGGGCAGAGTCCCCCAACTAGCCCACCAAGGTCCAAGCTGGGGTTTGAAAGGAGGAGGTCTCGTTCTGCTGAAAATATTGATTTTGAGTTACAGGGGAGTAGGAGATCATCTTCAGCATCGCATGGTTCAAAACTCAAGGTTGCAAAGCTTGTGGATGGATATCTTCAAGAGATTGCCAAAGATGTTAATTTGCCTCTGTCAAAGTTCATTACAATTGCGGAGGCCATACCAGAATTTTCCAGGCTCGACCATGATGAACTATATAGAGCTATTGACATTTATCTCAAGGTAAACGACACATTTGCTTCTAGTGCTCATAAAATTTGCCATCAATTCATTCCAATAGTTGCTGAAAAATGTTTGGACAGATATCACCATCACATTTTAGGATGTGGGTCACCATTATCGGTAGTTAACCAACTCTTCTTGACCTTAGAATTTTGTCATGGGCAGTTAGAATTAGGCTAACCTAACAAATTTATCTTGGATTAATCTGTCATGAATATGTACATATAAATTTCAATTTCTTGTTGATTGTGATTTTCATGCTGCAATTCAGATATGTCCTTTGTTGACATGCACTATTAGGTCAGAATAACAGTAAAACTCCTGTAATTTTTCAAGATAGAATTATAAGTTCATAATAATCTATACCTTGGATGAATCAAATTCCTATTATGGAGATCTCCGTCGCTGTGATTAGACCCTACACCCTGTCACATTTGTTACATGAATGTAGTCAAGTTTTTGAATTACCTATTAGATATAAATATAAGGTTATAAATTTTTTATGTGTGATCATCCAGACACATCCGGCCCTAAACAAGAGTGAAAGGAAAAGATTGTGTCGAATCCTTGACTGCAAAAAATTATCAATGGAGGCCTGCATGCATGCAGCAAGAAATGAGTTACTCCCACTAAGGGTGGTGGTACAAGTTTTATTTTTTGAGCAGGCTCGAGCTACCATGGCTGGTGGCAAAGTGACTGAGCTGCCAAGCAACATCAAGGCACTGCTAGCTGGGCATGGCATTGACCCTTCAAGGCCAACAGGTCCATTAAGCACCACTAGTACCATTGTAGCAGATGATCAATGGAGTATATCAGGCCTTAAATCTCCAAGATCAAAGCTTTCAACTTTACGGATGAAGTTAGCGGAAGAGGATGATTTAGAAGAAAATGATTTGCACCCGAATGGAATGGGAAGAAGTTCCAAATTTAAGGCTTTCTGTGCTCTTCCTACACGACCCAAAAAGATGTTCAGTAAGTTGTTATCGATCAATAGAAGTTCCCATGAAAAGAATTGAGTGAATTTTGCTTGCTTATCAGTTGGGGATGATAGTTTGAAGGGTAACATATACTCTTGTTTTTTGTACTTCGAGAAATGCCATGTAATTTTAGCTTAAAAACAAAGAATCTCAATGTGCATGGTGATGTAACCTGTTAGATTATTGTCTCAGCTCAAATTCCTTGTGTTATTAGGATTTCTTTTCCAATAATAAATATTCTTATGCAGCGATCAGTTTAAGAAGCTCCTGTTGTAGATAACCCCTATTAGATTTATTATTCATTCTCTGTGAATGAATCTCATTTCCGAAAGTTGAAAACATTTTTAACTGACCAAAAGTGGGACCGTAACTGTTGCATTTGTCTTGGAATTCGCAAAACCTGTTTCTGTCTCTTTGTTGCAGATAATTGGAGCCTCCTCAGATCCTCATCACCTGTTAGGTTTCGGAATTACGTATTTCTGTCAAATTCCAGCGCTGTTATAGTGGAATGCTTTTTGTTTTTTGACTTTGTTTTTAGCTAATCATTTCAGCTGTCATTTAAATTCCATCGAATTATGGACCAATTAAGAATTGGCATCTGGGCAGATCAGATTTATAGGGGTCTGGAAAATTCACTGGCAAAGGAAATGCCTGGAATGCTCTGCAAAACCCTTTCCTTTTCAGAATTACCTCAATGAAATCTGGCCAGTCTTTCCATTTATTAAGGAAATTGAAATAAAATTTCCAGTTTCCAACCCAACATATTGACACAAGTAAATATGAAGCGGAAATGTTGATCTGCCACATAAAACAATTTTACTCACAACTTTTCGTACCGAAAATTTTTAAACTGTAATTAGTTATGGTATATATATGTATCGATGTATCTAAATTTTTTTTTTTTGGATATTTTATAATTTAAAATAATTTTTATAAATACTTTAAATAAAGAATAAAATTTTAAAATTTTATTCTTTATTTTTAAAAAATATATTACATATTACAAATAACAATACTTTTAGATGTACGGGTACCTAAATGTATCATAGCTAGACACTTCTAAATAAGGCAGTAGCGTGTGTTTACAAAGTTAGGACTAACTTCATCTATTTGTTCTATATTATTTGATAATTTGGCAGATCAGATTTAGGGCTAACGACCCATTGAAATTTCTTCTCCACATCTTTGAGTATCATTTTCCCTCTTGACTCTCCGAAATTATGTACCTGGTTGAATTTTGTATGTGTGTCTAAGGCATTATATATATGGTTGAATTTTGATGCAATTCATACCATGCGCTCTGAAATATATGTCATAATTTATTCTACCAGATGCTCTGAAAGTTGGCAAATACAGGGGCGGGCCGATTCTTTCAATTTCAAATAGGTTAGTTACATAGCGTGCATGGTCATTTTGTTCTTGTCATCATTAGTTACAACAATAAAGTTAAAACTGTTTTCTAGCACCTGCTAGGCAAGGATCTTCTTCTGCCATTCCACTCCATTTACACTTCCATGCTGTTTTCTGATACTCTTAGTTCCTTTTGCCCCTTGCTTTTTCCTCCAAATCCTGGACTTCTATTCATTCCTTTGTTTGTGCGTAATTGCTTTCACTGATGCTGCAGAAAAGCTAGCACGAGCAGTTTCTTTCCTGCACTATCCTGCATTATCTCCTTTAAATTTTGGATTTCGTTTTGCTTAACTAACTTGCTGTCAGATGAACTTGAATATATACTGACAAGTAATCTCAACTATAAGCGATAATATCAGGTAGGAGTGATGTATCCAATATCTATCAGAGTAACAAATTGAGTGTCTGCAGTGCACTCGGGCATTAGTGACCATTTGTCAATTGTGGTGGGTGTGGGGTCTAATCTGGGTGGTAGCTCAGATATCTTCATGTTAATCAATTTTGAGTGCCATCAAAGCAATGGAGCTGTCTGGACCGGGACCAGCTTATTGCAGCTGAATTATAGGGCTGGCAGTTGAGTCTAATTATCAAGAAAAAGTTCCCTTCCTTTCCCATCTTCATTTTCTTTTGCAATTAATATTCTGTTCACGCCATGGGAGTAAATTGAATTTCATCCATTACATACAAGACATAATAAGCCAAGAAAAGATGTCTAGCTTACATTGTGAATCGATATTTATATTGTTTCTGCTACCTTGCGGGATCCTGAGATCAATGCATTCATCAGCAGAACCTAATAACTGAGCATCTTTACAAGTGAACTAAGATAATTTGCTGGCTATTTTTGACTATTGATCCTTGATCCCATAATTTTCTTATCCCGAAACTTTATTCATTCACCTGCACTAAGGTTTTACAGAAGATCTGAGTTATAAGCATTCACAAAATGGAGTAAAAATAATAGGAATTACGATATATAATGAATTACAGGGGAAATTAAAACTAGATAGCACAAAGAAACAATATAAACAAAGATATGTAGCAGGGCAAAGCGGCAACAAGAAGGCAATAATTTAACAAAGCACAATGACGCATACATACAAACACACAGACAGACATTATATATAGAACAAAAATTACAATTCACTGAGCCTTAACGGTGTTTGCATTGGTAGAAGTATCAGTCTTGGATGCTGAGTCTCGAAGAGTAGCAGAGTCAATGCTTTTAGCTCGCTGGAGAGTAGGGTTAGGGGCACGGTGAAGCCTGCACCTGAAGGAGCCAGCATGAGTTGTTGGAGAGCATAGACAATTGCTCCTTGCAGTACTTGGCTGTCTTGTACGCCCAGATGTTGGAGATGTCGTTTCTGTTTCGCGTGGAATCTCCACCTTCATATCATTCTCCATTCCTTTTCTCTTTCCTTTCTCCTGCTGCTGCAATACCAAATTCCTGGGGTTGGGGATTAACATCCGTCCCACCTCTATATATATATATATATATATATATATGTATATGCATATATATTTACTACTTTATACCTTAGTGAATGCTTCAACCACTACCACTCTCTCTCTCTGGTAGTATATTGCTGGGAGTCTAATAGTTGCTGTTAGTTTATAGGATTAAACTATTAAATAGTATTATCTATTTTTTTTATAATTTTAAAATTAATTAATATTTTATTTAATATAAATTTAATATAAAATATAATATTTTTATCCTCCAATTATATAATACGCTTTTATTATCATTAAATTTATTTATTATGAATTCATCTGAATTATATTATTTATTTTTTTATTCTTTAAAAGTCCTACGTAATAATTATTTATTAGAGTTTAAAATACAAGTATTTGAAAACTTACATACGATAAAAACTTACATATATTTTGATATCATTTATTATATATTAAATATTTATTATTAATTTAAAAAATTAATTTATTAAAAAATATTATTTATTTATTTTTATAAATTTAATATTAATTTATATTCTATTTAACGTTAAAAGAAGACTTGATATTCTATCCAGTATAAAAGAAAAAGAGGACATGATAAAACAAGACACCGTTAAAGTTGGTATGATTTAACCCCTTTTACTTTTTGTGCATGCACTTGAATCACGAGAGGAGAGATGATGATGCCTGTGATTGTGAAAATTTTTTTCAAAGGGTCCCCGTTATCGGGCCACACATTCTGGTGGGTGTCAATTTTCGGGTTTTTACAAAAGTAGTCTTTTATTTATTTATTTTATATTTATAATTTAAATAAATAATATAATTTTTATAAAATTTATAAACATTTTAATAAAATATATGATATTTTGATTAAAAAAAATTTAAAAATATATAGAGATAAAATAATTATTTTAATAAAATTTGATTTTAAATATAAAATATTTTTAATTTAAATTATAAATATAAAATAATTTAAAAAAATAGACCATTTTTATTAAAAAAAAAAAAAAAAAGAAGGGGTCAATTTTCCTCGTCAGTTTCTCTGGATGGATGTCTTTCGACAGCATCTGTGAATGTGTTTAGTGACAGACGGTCTTTATTTATGTATTTACTTATGCAAATGATCTGTGGGCCACAATTGGATAGGATAATGAAAAAAAAAGTGTACTTTATCTAATATAGGCCCACCTTCTTAAGGTATGGGCCCATAAATTATTCTCAGTTTGATTGTTGACTGAAAAAGATATCCGTGATGGACGGTTTTCCCAGAGACAAGATTTTTAAATTAATCAAATGATTTCAACAACAATCTAGAATCATGATTCATAATGATTCAAGAATACAGCAACTGCATTATTTCATCTCGGAAGCAGTCTTGGATCAGGCCTGAGTCTGCTGTAACCCAATCCATCCAAAATTTTGGTTACCTGTTTGCAGGCCCAATTGGTCTAGAAAGTTGATTGATTCAATCGAGAGTGATGCAAAAAACTTCCTGGTAAATGTCCTGATTACTCCCCATTCATAGGAGAAAAGATTGTGCATGGTGCATGTAAGTCACCCTTAAGCAAATTTGCAGACCAGAACCAAAGAAGAAACCCCAATTATCTACAGTTAGAATTTACTGTGCCTAAATACATGCGCTGTGGGGATTTAAGAAGTACCATACCATACTATATACTATACTGTCCAGTATTTTTGTAAACCAGCTAAATACAACTTAACGCTATAGGTTTGAGCATTTTCTGCAATGCTCTGTTTACGTGTTTGCCTAACCCTTTTGTCTTTGTGCAAAACCCTATTCAGAATCGGCAAATAAATATACAAAGGGGGTCGGAGGGGGTGATCACCGATTGGTGTTAAGAGACTTACCAACCCTAAAGCTAAAGTCTACAGAAGATGGTAAACTGTTATGGATACAGAACCATTGTAGGCATTGAATAAGAAAAATTATTAAGTTTTGAAGTGGGGTTACCATTAAATTACATTAATCCATCACAAATATTTTCTAGATTTTTCAACTGTTCATACGGGACCGCTGCCTTGTCAGGCTGTGCTGTATCCTTACTGATCATCTTCCCCGTAGTTAAGCAGCTAGCAAGGCCATTGCTGAGACTGTAGAGAGGTGGACAGCACAGCATGCCAAGGAAGTGGTCCATTAATTATGAACAGTTGAAAAATAGTTCACCAAATTTAGTTATTATTACCAACTTGAAAAACTAGTTTTACATGTGCCGCTTTTAGGAAACCATACTCCGACCATGATAATTATTTTGCGTGTTTGAGTGAGGTTTGCAACCAGGTTTATTTCTGGGTCGGCTGTATAACGAAATGGGAATATGCCTGGTTTGCATTACTATCGTCACCCAATAATATCGAAGCCAGTCTTCACTCGCATTACCAGCTTGATGTTCAGTAAGTGTGGCATTATTGGTGGACGGAGAAAAGCTGTCGATTCCATGAGAACCACGCACTTCAAAGAAAACTGCCTGTCGATTTCAAGAAATCAAGCACATCCTCCATTTCTAATTTCAACAGAATCGCTCTAAGTACTGATATGCCACTCAGACTGTGCGATGCAATGGAGTTCCCCCGAAAAGATACTATAATTAACTTGAGAAGTCGCAATTGTGTGTCTCGTTTTCACCTAGCACATGAAGGTGTTGGAAAATGAACGTTAATTTATTAGGGAGGAAGTCTTAGTGGGATTATCCATTAATCAAGCAGGATAAATTATTAAAAAAAATTGAAGAATTTTATAAATTTTTTTATTATATTAATTAAATACTAATTTTTTTAAAATTTTTTTGTTATCATTATTTAAGACTCTTTTTTTTATCTTATAAATTTTAGGCCATATTTAACAAAAAAATGAAAATCATCAACTAATTTTTTGTATTCTTAATTTTTAAAGATTTAATAATACAAAAATATAAAATATAATAAATAATTTATAATTTAATTTTTTAATAAATAAAAATTAATTAAAATTACAAAAAATAAGGGCAAAGAACTTGTTACTCCTGTGGCTAAGAAAATGAGAATGTATTCCCAAGTTTCTTCGGACAGCGCAAGTTAGCATACATGCATTATTTTGTGCTTGGAGATCTGTGGATCTCGTTCTTGAATATTCAGACATGCAATCCTAACCCAATGATTCTCACCAATATTCTAGGAAGAATATACAATAATAAGAAACATAATGGTACAAACCAAAGGAGAAGGGTGCTCAAGTTGTTTTTTTTTCTTTAATTTTTTTATCAAATATTTATAGGTAATAAATTTTATAATTAATGGTTGAGATTATATTTTAATTTTTAATTAATTAAAAAAAAAAAAAAAGACAAAGAAAGAATTCTTGTAAGGAAAGCAATAAACCAAAAGCCGGCCATGACAGCCATTGAGTTCCGAGGCCAATGCAGAGCTATCGAAACAAAGATCACAGAGTGAGAAGGATATATAATTATAGAAATCAGACTGCTTGAAGACGAAATCTAAGTGAAAGTACATAATGGGTGGACTAAAAGCTTTGAACTTGTAAATATCTAAAACCCTAAAATCAGCAACGGGGTAAAACTTAAAAGTATATCATGATATATAGTCAACAAAGCTAAACATATCAGATGTAATAGATTTGGAGCACAGCACCGCCAAAAGAACTCATCAAGCGTTCTGAACCCTAGCTGCGAAGGCACTCATAAGCTGTGGGTACTGAAATATATCATCCGAAATGGATTCCAGACCCACTTGCAGGTTGAGCGGAAGCTCATTACCGTACAGCGCCGCATGAGAGCCAGTGAATTCACTGAAATTCTCAAGGTGTTGTGGACCACCATGCAAGTCAAAGTAGAAACCGAAATTCTCATTTGCAATCCCTCTCTCCAACCCATCCATAGACTGATTAGCGGACATGTCAGATACCGGTGCCATATTAGACTCTTGGATGTAATTTGAAGCAGATTTTGTGGAATCATCATATTTCTGGGACAAAGGTTTTGGAAAGAAACCTTGAATGATCTCTTGCAGCAAACCCGAATCTGATGGTTCTTGTGGAAAGAATTCCAGGTCATCTGCTGCTTGAGTTGTTGCCTTTGTAGAGTCACCTGTGGTACTATAGCCTTGATGATCTTCAATGAGAGGAAGAGTCAAGGAAGAGCCTGTGAAAGCGTCACTCATCGTAGTACCAACCAAATCACTAGCACATTTTGTACTGATGGAGTTATTAGAGGCATTCATCTGCAAAGAGCCACCAGAGAAAGCACTAGGAGCTGAAGATGAGTTACTGGTGATTGGAAACTGATCATATAAAGACTGAGTAGGAGTATACAAAGATGAATTTGAGGAAGAGTTCAATAAGTCACGTAAAAGAAGCATATTTAGAGAGGAATTCCTCTGGCCTGCAGTCACACCAGAGAAATGATTATCACCCACGCGCGGGTTACCCAAAGGCAGCCAATAAGAAGATGAATTAAACGGACGAGTGGGTAGATCCCTAACAGATGGTTGGGACTGTTTGGAAAAATTAAACGGAGGGAGGAAATGATCGGGTATAGAGTGACTCTCAGTCACTGGGTAGACAAAGTTTGTTCGAGCCTTGATGCCACGCATGGCTCTAGCAGCACAGTCATAGGCGCAGGCAGCCTCCTCGGCGGTGTCAAAGGTGCCAAGCCACCGCCTCTCCTTTGACTGAGGGTCGCGTATCTCAGCGGCATACCGACCCCATGGCCTGCGGCGAACCCCACGGTACCGCATGGTCGTACCTGTACCGTTACCGGTTTCTTTCAGTGACCTTTTGTTTTTGTTGGTGGTGGTGGAGCTGGTGTTGCCGTTTTTGTTGCCTTCAATGGTTTCTCGTGAGCCAGATTCAGTCACATGGGTCATCCGATTAAGCCTTCTCAGTGCTTCATCCATTATTTTTTTTCTGATTGAAATATACGCCGAACTCGAGCAAGGGAGAACGATGGTAAGACTGTGATGATTGGACAACAAAAGAAGCAGAGAGCAGAATTTTGGATGGTGGTTTTTCTCGCTCCCTTAGGAAGTAATAACTGAGCAGAAGGCTCCTGGAGTTCGGTAGTATTGGTGATGCGTGTATTTATAGTTAGACACGAGGCTCATATAGAGAGGGGCTAGAACCTGGAAAGTGACTGATTTATTCATTCATTTTCTGACGATTAGATCATCAACTATAATTAAGATTTTTTTTTAAATTTTTTTTTAATTTAAATAAATATTAATATGTAATATAATTAATAATAAATAATTTAATTTTTTAAATTTTATTCTCTTTTATATTCATATATCATTACATTCTTAAAAATTAATAATAAAAAAAAGCTTCGAAATAATATTTTTTCCCTCAAATTAGATGGTTGTGATTTTTTTTTTCCTGTCTTTCCATCATATTTACTAGGAAAGAAACTTCTTGCAGTTTTACTGTTAACACCCATGCCGAATGTGGATATATAGAAATTGCAGTGCATAGACACCGTTGCATACACAACATACATGTGGTCTTACTTACATAACATCATAAATAGAATATAATTGTATGTTATATCTAGTTTTACAGGTTCTTAATTACATCTAATTTAATTTTTATTATGAAATGTTTGACTCGATAAGAATCTTAATTATGATTCTGCTGTTTGTCAAACTCTGAGAAATGGATGGCTCAGTCTTTGCCGGCCAAGAGCTGTATTGAAGTATAGTAATTGCGTTCGGCTATTTCCGAGAACGATGGGATGAAAAATAAGAGAGACTGGGGTGTCGTTTTGAGGATATGCATAACAGCTTGATTGATGTGGATTGCAGATCTTAATTTACTGGAGTAATATTGCGTTTTGATTTACTATAAACGGGTCCTGCATCCACACATCTCCATCTAACATGTAATAAAGAGTCGAGATTTTCCCGGCAAGCAGATAAAGTTTCCTTTATTGTTATTAATATTTTTTAAAAATATTTTCTGGGAAGTTGAAGGGAGAGCTCTCTCTTTCCCTCTCCATCTCTTTTCTCTCTGATTCTGATCCTTGATGCGATTATCTTTCTGAATGATTACGCTGGCGGCGCCCAGAAGTTGTTCCTCCAACTTTGGTTAGTGCTAATATTGTAGCTGGTTACTTCAGAAGGGAAAAAACATATCTATGACGTAAAATTAGTGAAGGGTTAGGGATTGAAAACCAAGGATTATGATCACATGGACTTGTCTGAAGTAGGGATTAGTAGTAGGAGCTTTAAGGGCATAAGGTTTTGTTGGTATTCGGAGACTAAAGGACTATGTACTCTTTGAGCCTGGAAAAGTAACGCAGATGTCCACCAAACCCTAATCTCATCCCATTATCTCTCTCTTCTTCACTCACGAAATCTCTGATTACTCCTAAATGGTTCAGGTATTATATTATCAAGTTATTAATAATTCATTTTGGGTTACAAAACCCAAAAAAATAATATGAGTTGTCTTTAGGCTACAACAGTTATTTCACTGAAAACCATCGACCTAGAATTACAAATGCTTTTATCGAGCTGAATCTTTAATTTGGATAGTTATGTATGCAAACCCTTAAATGGCATTAAAAATTTGTCCAAGAGCAATTACTTTTCTTTATCAATCGATCCATCTGGTTGGTAGCTCAAATTATCACCACATGGGTTCATATTCATATATTTGCATTCATGATTGCATGCATGCTTTGATATTAAAGGACAACCATTTCAGAAGATTGCGTGACGACCATATGATCTCTTGGTAATATCTGATATTTGATGGGTAAGTGACACTCCCAGTCTCCTCCTCCAGTGAATTGAGTCCCTTGAGGTAACAACTTATTAAACTAGGAGTTTCTGTCACAGTAAAAACCCAATACATACATGTAAGAATGAGAGAGAAGAGAGTAAATGACGGTGGGGGGTGTGGTTTTAACACCCAAAAATAAAAAATAAAAAAGAAGAAGAAGAAGAAGAAGAAGAAGAAGAAGCTATATAATTAGCTACCTGAAGATTTTAACGACAAAGCAGAAATTGTCAGTAGAAATATGTACATTCGATAAGAGTGGTGGTCAGCTTTTTTGCAACAGTGAGCTGAGTTGAGCCCGAGAGATATACGATCGAGGAAGAGGAACCACCCCCGGAGGCTTTATTACTGTCAACCTGTATCGTTAATTAATAATATGTATCCACAACTACAACGCCTTCGCCATATATGCCATGGGAATGAAGAATATTAACGAGGATTTGCAGTTCCTATTGCCTATCGCATCACATCAAATCTCTCAGAACTCACAATTTGCTTTCCAGCATTATACAAATTGGGTTACTTATCTTGCATAATTTATAAAATAAAAAAACATGTTACTTAAAACGATTTCTAAATAAATGTTAAATATATTATCAAAGTCCTTTTTTCAAAAAAAAAAAAAATGAAAGCAAGTAATGAGCATGTTTTCACAAAAATGAATAAATTATGTTGTTTGGTGAGAAGCATATAGATGACAAGTTTAGCTGTTATACGTAAATAAATAATGTAGTTGTACAGTAAAGAGAAGGCAGAACAGGTGGTACGAAGGTACATGGCAATTGTGATGAGCAAAGCAACAGTAATAATACCTCCTTTTAACGGTTCCCCACTGTATTAACAGCCTTCCACCAAAGCACAACAGTACTTCTGATATGAATGTTGGCGAGTTTCCAGCCTTTTCTCTTACAAAAATTATTTGCAGACTGCAAATGCAATAACCAACAACAACAATCAATAAGTCTGTTCGTCCATTAGCATATATGCTTGAGATAGGCCTATTCTCCCTTCCCTTACTCCTAACCCTAGCCAGAAATGGGAAACAGAGAGAATCCACCATTATTGTTTTGTTGGTCCTTATTGCAGCTGTATTTATATGAGTTTTCATTGCCATCAATACCCATTAATTTTCAAGTATTCCTTCTTTAAGCATTGGTCGGGATGATGTTTTCTAAACACATTATAATAAAGGCACCAGTAAATATTTTACATCTAATTAATTAAGAAATTCATGGTTCAATATCTTAATATCTATAACTAATGTAAACTCCAACATAAATTCAAAAACAGTGTATCCTTAAGGTTGATACTCGACTATGAATTCAAAAACAATATCTTCCCCATATTTAACATGGTGTGTATCTAACCAAACTCAATATTGAATATGGTGCTAGTTATGATACCAACTAAAACTAAGTTTGTAATGAAAAGAATATTTATGAACTTATATACTCCTTATATTAATGGTAGTTCAAAAATTCAAAACGAATTTTTAAAGTGTAATTTTTATTAAATTTAATGTTAAGTAAAAAATTAAATAGTAATGCTTAACTTGAGTCTTAACTTCAAGTTAAATTTTATAAAGTCAAACCAACCATTTACACGATATATCCCCAAGCCATTACTACTTATATTTCATTTATACTGAATATTTCCTCCATCAAATTTTTGTCTAAACAACTTATACTTGAAATTTATACTCTTGATTTACAAATACTTGTACATTCTTCTGATTAAAAGATAGTAGAACAGCATCAAATTTAATCATCGTATACTTAACACCCTAATTATACAAAATTCAGAGTAAATTTGTGTTTAAATTTTTAATTTTTGTAATTCCATTTCATTCAAAAATGAATTAACCAAAGGCAAAGGAATCAAATGGAATTTCAATCAGCACAATGATAATGCTTCTTGTCTCTCACATGCACACGCATGTGAGAGTGTATGGGACTGGACGAGAGAGTGAACCCAGAGTTAACGCTCTCTGACGTACTAACTTCAAACCCTAATCCTAACCAAAGGCAATGAACATCTCTATTTCTATCTTTATCTGTTTCAGCTCTGATACACATCGTCTTGCTTTCTTACTACCTCTTTGAGATCCAAAATGTCCAGGCCTACAAATCTAGAAAACAAAGCCCTAGCCGATCTAACCATAATTAGATAGGCTTAACATATAACATACCGATCAGAACTCCATCAGTATTATCTACTCAACGCGTGGCTTCTCATTTCTGTACGTTTAAGTCCATTATATATGCTCAATCTATCTGACTATCTGCCATGTTTAGTTCTGGCATTTAGTGATAGTACCCGGTCACAACCATAAGCTTTCCTTATTAGGGCTCATAATTGACCATGCTTCAGAAAAAAAAAAAAATTGATCTTAGTATTAAGTTTTTGCTCCTTTTTTTTTTTTTTTTTTTGTTTTTAATAGTGTTTTAGGTTTTGAATTAGAGAGTTAGACAAATTTTTAGAATAGACTAGGATTAAAATTAATAGCGGTCTTGTCTTATTAATGATCACTTACTCCATATGTAAGCGAATAAAATTAATATTCATAATTGATAATCTATACAAGTTGTTAATAGATTAAAAATTAATATAAGTATTACTCACATTTGTAGGTTATTAAAAATTTTGTCATTGACCATTTGCAATTTTGTGCAAGTGGTTAAAATTTATAATTTGCAATATAGACTAACATGTAATTAGTACCTTTTATTATTGACAACTTGCATTTTTTGCAAGTGGTTATAATTTATAGTTTGCAACATGTACTTGTATGTGATTAATATCTTTTATTATTGACAATTTACATTTCTTCTAAGTGGTTAAAATTTATTATTTATAATATGTACTTGCATGTGGTTAATATTTTTAATTATTTGACAACCTATATTTTTTGTAAGTGATAAATAATTTTGTGTTTATCATTTCTATTTGTATGTGATAAATAATTTAATATTTATCACTTATATTTGTATGTGGATAAAATAAGATAATATTTTAACTAAGTGATCATGTGTTTGATATAACGATGGATGCTATTTTTATAATTAGAGAAAAACAATTAATTAGCCCCTTTCCCACTAAAATACTCTATTTCCACCAAAAACACACACCCATTTTCCAAAATCTAAAGCCACTCCATCCAACTCTTTATGATTTCAACTAGTCACATTTAAAACATCCAATCCAATTCCAATCATTTCATGCAGTATCCTTCATGCGAATCCCTCCCAATCGAACGGTCACAACTCCACCTCCTCTCTTACGTAAACCCCACACAGCTTCGTTATTAACACAACAAACAAAGAAATAGAAAAAAGAAAAAAATTGAAAATCAAGAAAAAACAAATTAAGAAGGAGAAGAATGTCAAGAAGTAGGTAAGAGTGGTGCAAAGAGGCAATGGTGTCGTCTATGCATTAAAGAGGTAGAGCCGGACTCCTTGCGGTTTTGGTGCTTAGGGTTAGGGTTAGATTTAGTTTATTTTTGAATTTCTTTTTGATTGTTACTTTTTTTTTTCGATTTGTTTTGAATGGTTATTGGCTCTTAACTTTGGGTAAAAATGTTTTACCAAATTCTGAAATTGGCGATTGGAGTTGTGTTTGAATGCTGAGAAAATTTAATTTTCAACGTACAGCCATCTTCATTTTCTCAACACTGTTAGTAAACCTCCTAACTTATTGATTTTGCTCGGATCAAAGGAATTTTTTTCTCTTTGGGTTGTTAAAAAGTCTTTCAAAGAAGAGATAATGTAAAATCTATTTCTTTCAATGAATTGTCAGGTAAGAAATTAAACCAAGGAAGTGCTAAATCTACTGCAATTTTGAAAACTATATTCAACACTTAAAAGCAAAGAATGGTAAAAGGCAATTTTATATGAAATATAGACCATGCATATTTTTAAGTTATGGTATGCTATAATGACAAAAATCTACACGCATGTTAGTACATAATGATAAATTAATGAATATTAATAATATATAATTGCATGTGATAAATAATACAGTTTAAAATTTTATTTACAATATAAATAATAAGTGATAAATAATAATTTTAACCACTTATTTTTTTTATTATTGGTAATTAATTTATTAAAATTATAAATAATAATAATTTTTTATAATTTTTTAATACATTATAAATAAGGTGTATGTGGTCAATTTACATCTACAACGATCGGAACAAGTGGTTTAATTACTCTTTTGTTGCAGTGTATTATACAGTTTTTTTGCAACCCTAACCAAATTGCCGTGTGAAAACACAAATGTTCTTTTCACACACTCACACAAATTCTCACTCTCTCTCACAGAAATCAGAAATCAAATTCTCCGTATAAACCTGTGCCCATTTGGAAAAATGTAAAAAGGGTGTTTCTTCTTTACACGCTCCTTTCTTTTCACAGTTAATTTAAACATAAATGAAATCCATAATAACTATAACTTTTCAGAATGTCAAAAAGAGTAAGACTGATGTTTGGTGTCAATGAAGTCTCTTTCTGCCTCCGTGTGTTTGTGTGCGTGAAGAGAAAGAGCACGCATGGAAAGTGAAAACTGAAGGTGTAAACCGATCAAAAAGTGGCTGACGAGTTACAGCCAGAAGTGGTGGCTAGACCCAAAGGGTTGTATGTTTCTTTCAAACTGCTTCCAGTTTTAACAATTTAAGGTATTTATTTATCTGACAATACAAGGAAGTGAAAAACCTACTTTACAAAAGACGCATGATTCTGGGATGTTTTCGGAAACCTTAAGTGAAAATGAAACTACAACAAATGGCAGATTAAGTTCCCTGAAAATTTTCCTTTCCACCATTACCCAGTTCTAATTAGAGAATCCACCACACGCAAAGTACTCTTGAAATTTTATTTAATTGTCTTTCAAATATTTACATAGACAGGGCATGTGAAATGGCACAAATGAATGCACCACTTGGTGATTAATTACACCAACATAATTACACTAGCCATGCGACTATTCAATGGGATAGTAACTAAGTTTAGGTCAGTTGGTGAATTAACAGAAATCGAGTCTAAGGACCAATCCATGAAGTAAAGTTCATCAATTAAAGTCTCACCAATAAAGAAAATTAAGGCATACAATTACAGAAGCAACAAGCTTAATTAATATTTGATCATATTTTCCGAACAGACGCCATGCGTGTATGTGCTTGGCCCAGGAGTTGTGTGTTGTGATCAGGAACGTTGAATTCGTCTGTATTACTCTCTAAACAGGTCCATGTTATCTGGTTGTCAGCCAACTCTCTTGATTATCTTTTAATTTGACTTGGACTATTACTACGTGCACCATTGCATATCAATCATCTCCAGCCATTTGGTGCACCCATATTCTCTGGAATTAATTATGAACCAGGCTTCGAAGCCCCCAACAGCATTATATATAATAGGTGTATATATTAAATAACAATGTTTGTGAACTAATATATGGAAGTAGGTAACTAGTGACCATAAATTATACTCTCCTATGTAGAGATATACAGGAGGATGAACAGTTGCATATTGAGTGCACCAATTTATTGCTAATTTGTTACGGTATTTATTACTAAATTACCGTAATAATATTCATTACGTGTACAATAGAAATTGGCCTGGAGAGTGATAGATTGGGAGAGAGAGGAAGTTTTAATTAAGGGCAACGAAACTTTACTTGGCCGCAAAGATATAGGTGCTGCTGCGAACTCAGAGATGTCTCAGACCAATCCTGACCATTTTGTCCCCTGAACTTATGATCCTGTGTGATCTACAAGTCTACTCTGCATCTCTGATCTATGCTCTCTAACATCCATTTTCTGCTGCTGAACCTACCTTGGCTAATAAAGCCTGGTCTGCACATGTTTGTAACCAGCTTTTTCTCTGTCGTTCTGTCAAATATAATTCATAGACAGGAAGGAAAGAACCTGTTCATCCCGACCTTAAATAATACTGCAATACTAAATAGTAAACCCTAGTAGTACATTTGTTTTAGTTGATTCATAGAGAAAAGAAAATGAATTCTTAATGAAAAAAGGATTTTTTTGTTTGTTTTAGAAGAACAACGAGAAAGGAGAATTTCTTAGTAATACTTATTCTTATTTCTAATTTTATTTTTTATTTATTTATTTAGTATAATTTATTTATTTTGATTAATTTAATATAATTATTTTAAATTATTTCTTTATTTTTAAAAATATTAAAATAATATAATTTTATTTATAAATTAATTTATTATTATTAATATTTATTTTTACTATAAAAATTTAATACATCTTATGATAAATTTAGAGACAAATAATATTTTATTAAAATAAAAAATAAAAAATTTATTTTTATGAATAATTTAATTTTTTTTATTTCTTTTCCATTTTTATTTTTAAAAACAAATACATCCTATCATTTGAAACCACATTTGCATTTTCATGTATCCCAAACCCGTGGCCCATCATTCATCATCATCCGACACTTGTAGTACTACTACTCGGTCCTCTCCTGTCACCTCGCCATGGTGTTTTATTTAATTGTAAACTACAGACACTCTATCTCAGATGAAGTAATTCATCCACACTTGCCTGAACGTGGGGTTAAAGTTGTTGTAAGTCATACACAGTCATCAACGTACGTGTGTATGATGGAACTAAGGAAGCCAAGTAATCCAAAGCACAGGACTTGGTTCTCAATACTCTCTGATAACTTAATTTATTTCTGTCGGGTTTACACACTCAAAACCCTACGCCACACTGCTTTCTTGTACTTTGGATTGTCAGGACATTGCCTCCAATAATCCACGACCAATTTGTGTTACGTGTCTGTTAATGTTACCTATGAGTAATCACAGCCCAGCCTTCTGTATTTACACAGCATCTAGGACCATGTAGGCTACTCGTGCTCTTTAGTATTACCGGCCGTGCAGTGGCCGAGTCTGTTGCTCTTCTCGTGATCTTTTTTCTCCATGGAAGACAAACTATGGCTTTGCTGTGTTTAGAGACCATGTTACCTATTGCTTAGCGTCGCTCTTATCCTATATTTTCTTTCATTAATTTTCTTATTGTTTTGCATACACGATATTGTAAAATTTTAAATCATAAAATGACATTATATTATCATAATTAATGCAATAAATTAATTCAATTAAAATAATTTTGTATAATTAAAAATAAATTTATTATTTATATATTTAATTATTATTTATTTATTTAATAATTTTTCACGTTTGTATAAAATAAAATTTTATTAAACTATCTTATTTAAGTTATGCGATATGATAATTAATACATGTAATTAATTAATAAAGAAAAAATTTTAAGTTTGTTGACTTTACTACATTAATATAATTATTTTTTTAATCATTACAATGAATAAATATTATTTATTTAATTAATTAAATAATTTTATTACATTAATTATTAATATAAAAATAAAAAATTAATTATTAATTTATGTTATTTTATATTTTTAAGATAAAATTTAAAATATATAAAGGATAAATTAAATTTAAAATAATTAAAAAATTAAAATATAAAATATAAAAATTCCAATTATTAATATAAAAAATCCAAAAATTTGAATGTTAATCCGTAGACAAGTGAAGATATATTAGCCGCCAAGACAGACGATACACCGCCACCTCCGGTACCCAGAAATTTGAAGGCCAGGATTTGCTCTTGGGAAAATGAACTGCAATTCTGCAACATTAGAAAACGTAACACGATCGAGAAAATTTCTAGCCATCAAGAAGCACCCACTAATTGACACATAACAAGGTCAGGAATTGGAGCAAAATTATCGGAAGTCGGTCTTCTCGTTGCTTGATTGACGTGATGGGTTGGGCTCGTTTATTAAAGCTTATACACTAGTTTGAATTTTTTATGATATATCATAATATTCCTGGAGAAACGGGAGTCAGATTTTATGGTTACCGTGGTCATTGGGTTTATGCCAAATTCTCACCATGAACAATTGCTATTTGTGATACTTCGTTGGTCATTTAGAAACAAGGATGTGGGTTCCTTTTGCTTTTAAAATTGAAGTGCCAAAATGTTATTTGCCTCATTGGGCATGGCTTCCCTTCAGACGGACAGGCCCAACATTAAGGATTGCATGAGATATACCCTTCTGGGTCAACTGGTAAAGAAAACAAATCCAATATCTGTAGGGCTGGCTCAGGAATTGACAGTGACAAAACAGGGCTTGGGTTTATATTGATTTTGGTATGAGCACTTGTGAGTGACATTAGAAATTTGGAAGGCAGAAAATTAAAGTTCCCGATTCCATTGGTCTTTTCATAATCAACCTCAGTTAGTTCCAGGCAGACATCTCCAAATTCTCCTTTATGCTCTCCTTGTTGAAGCTCCTCACCCAAAGTAGTTCCTTGTTCACATACCAATCTAAGACAAACCTGCAGTCAAGGTTCAAAATTGTTCTGAAGCTGTCCATTGCCAAGCTGATTAGATTATAGTTGAAACAAAGAAACGATATTATTGAACAGAAACAAAGCTAAATAAATGAATGGATAGAATGGAACCTGGGCCGGTCTTCCGATGAGCCTTTGCAATTTCCTTTATTGCCTCATTTTCCATTACTTGATTTGTGCCCCGACGATCTTTTTGCTCCCAAAGGAGAATAAGCAGTCAGAACAACACCATTGGCATTGCAGAAGTCTCTAAGCTTCTTCTGTTGCCAAACAGAGCTCAACTCCTATGCCGGTATGCCCTCAATTAAGATGATTTGTCCAACACAGGAATGAAGAAGTATGGAAAATAAATTTTAAAAAAAATAATGCGGTGACAAACTTGGTTTACGGAAGGAGGGATGGTTGCAAAGGTAATATTATGTTTTCAAGCTTCTTGCAGGAGAAGTTGCTAACACCATTGGATTTGTGAGGCCAAACCTTTGGCATTCTTCCATGGATTCCCACACACAGTTGTAGTTCATTGGGAAAAGATGCTCTTTAGGCATAGGAAATCCAATCTCTACTTAATGCTTTGAGAATTCATAGTAACAGATTGTGTTCAAGCACTCCATGTTGGGTCAACGAACTGGTAAGATTCAAATTCATATCATCTGTTTAGATTGGAGACTTATTTATAATTAAATTCACCATTCAAAATTCATGTTCTTAAATTTGATAATACTATATGAAACTCACACCTTCCCTCACCATCACGCCCGAGGATATTCAATTGTTCACCATTCGAAACACTCAGCAATCAAAGAAGCAACAGTTTCAGTACTTATTCAAAATTTTTGGTAGTTACAAGCGAAGCTAAACCGAGCAAATCCCTTGCAATCTATACCTTATTAGATGCATCAAACAAACAATGTGGTAAATGCAAGACTGCAACAGAAACACAATGCTGATTGCATATGAAAATTATGAACTACTCGTCCCATAGCTCCTCAAGAGTCTTGAATGGTCCATCAGGGGTAATTGACGCAACATTTGGCACCATTCTCTGCTGTGGGATTTGATTAATCTTGTCATGATCTTCATCAGTTAGCTGCCAGTCAAATATCTCCAGGTTCTGCTTCAGTCTATCCTTGTTGAAGCTCTTTACAGCAACAGTGGCCCCTTGCTCAATTATCCATCTAAGACAAACCTGCCAAGTTTCCAAGATATATTAGTAAGTTTTTATTCCATCAACAAACCATTCCAATCCAACGACTAATTGATGATAAACAGTTACGGATTTTGCTTCACAAAATATCAATTCTGCCTCATTTTTGATACGTAAATACTAAAGACGAACACTCCCACAAAACAAATATCAATGATGTGCATAATGTACCTGGGCAACAGTCTTGCCGTGAGCCTTTGCAATCTGCTTCAGTGCTTCATTATTCATAACTTGACTATGGCCCCACCAGGTACCGATGGCTCCCAAAGGAGAGTATGCTGTTACAATAATACTTTTGGACTTGCAAAACTCTATGAGCTTTTTCTGTTGCCAGATAGGGTTCATCTCCACCTAATAACAAATCATCATAAAAATCTGTCTGGAAAATACACAAAGAATAAAAACAATAAATTGAGTGACAGTCTCACTTGATTGACAGAAGGAGGGATGGTAGCAAAGGCAAGTATGGTCTCAATCTTCTTGGAAGAGAAGTTACTGACACCAATGGATTTAGTAAGGCCAAGCCTCTGGCATTCTTCCATGGCTTCCCACACACCCTTGAAGTCCATAGGTAGAAGATCTTCTTTGGCTATAGGGTATACACATTTCTCACTTGGCTTAGCACTGATGGGCCAGTGAATGAGATAGAGGTCAATGTATTCCATCTGAAGAGTCCTGTATACATTCATCATCACCATCATGTTCAGCTTGATTACAGCTAGTGTAATAAGAAGAATAAAGCTTACGTTTCATCATCACCATAGAGGCTTGAAAAGATTTTGGGGAAGTTTTGAATGCGAGATAACAATTTGAGGCTCGGATACATCATTTCGTGACTACCTGCTTTGATTGAGTGAAAAACTTACCTAAGGGACTTCTTTAGAGCTGGGACAACGAGATCGGGATGAGCATCATTGGACCAGAGCTTAGTAGTAACGAAGAGTTCTTCACGAGAACTAACAAGGCCAAGTCTAAGTGCTTCAGCTATGGCTTCTCCCAGGGCCTTCTCTGTCCCGTACAGTGAAGCTGTGTCAAAGTGTCGGTAACCCAGCTTGATTGCTTCCAGGACTGCAAATTTCGTGGCATTTTCATCCATATTACTACTAGCGGTGCCAAAGCCGATCACCGGCATCTTCCGATGACCTGAGGAGGAGCTCAGCTTTACTTCTGGGACGGTGAAAACGGGCATCTGTTGAGAGCTAGCCATCCTGTTCTCTGATTAGTGATCCTTCAACTTTGCCTTGATTCTGAAATTGATCGTTTGTTCCCAGCCCCGGGGTTGGCCCGTTTAAGTAGCTGAGCAACTCTTAAAAACTTCTACGGTATGACAAGTTAATGCGGTAAGCACTTACGTGATTCCATTGAAGGCATTGGTATATGTGTGGACGTAAATTGAAGAGAAAAAGTGTCACATTTATGGGTTAAGACCTGAAGATATCCAGTACAATTTTGCCACCGCTTCAAAGAAAAAGTTTGAAGGTCTAATTTTATTGTTTTCGAATATTTTTTTAAGTGTTGGTCAAAATTCGTGTTCTCTTTGTCACGTCATCGCCAATTCTCCGGTCAATAAACCGTCATTGTTCCTCCAACCTGGACTTATTTGTCACATAATTCATGTACTTAATTCCAACTAAATCGGGTAATATCCCTGTTAAAGATAGACGGCTGCTGTCCAAGCCCTCAAAGTTATTCTTGCATCAAAATATTTGACAAAACACAAAGCCATGATTGATAAATGAGGAGAAAATTGGGTCACCCAAATTGTATTGTAGTGGATTGAAGGGTAATTAAATTAGTTTTTAAGAAATAAATAAATATATAATATCAGTGAAATTTCAAAGGATGTCTCTTTAATTACCTGAATTTGATCGTCCAGATTGATGACAAAAGCACTGGGGAGAGGATCAACAGCGACCCACTTCCCATGTTTAATGACTTGGAGGCCGGTAATTCCTTGAGATTGCCTTCAGAACCGTGAGTGCATTCAAATCGGTGTGAACAGCGAGTCCCAAGGTGAGTTCAGGTTCAGGACATGGAGCATGCTGGTTTGCTTGTGCTTTGATAGTTGGCTTCTCTCCAAGTCATGTTTGCAAATCATCCTTCTCTAGTCCAAGCCCCTGGTATATTAAGCTCAGAAGCCGATTCATTAGCTCACCAATCTCATTTGCATAGGCAGCAAAGACCTGCCAAGTTACCAAGATGGTAGTAGATTCTTATGCCATCATCACTCCAATCAAATTCAATAACTAATCGATGATAAGAAGTTACAGATTTTGCTAGACAGATTATCAATTGCGCCTCATTTTTGGCTCGTAAATACTAAAGACAAACACTCCGACTATGCAAATACCTATAACATACAGGAATATGTATATAGTAGTACATGGGCAACAGTCTTGCCCTGTGACTTAGCAATCTGCTTCAGTTCTTCATTATTTACGATACTAATCAAATGAAAATACAAAATTAATACAATTATTTACAACGTGACTAAACCAGTCTGATGTACAGAGATGTAATTAATTTGATCTTACTGTTACTACTTCGTTCAAACAATTAATTGGATTGCATGAACATCTTATTCGATTGCTAAAAAGTATAGCTTCTTTGTAGTAAAGACCATTTACATAATACAATAGACAGTGGCATTGGTTTATTAGACATAACAACATAACAATAACAGTAATTCCAAAGAACAATAACAGTAATTCAAAACAGTCCCTTGAAACGTGGCCCCACTTTATTTGAAACATCAGACATAATAAGAGCCAAGAGGGAGGAGTTACTCGTCCCATAGCTCTTCAAGTGTCTTGAATGGTCCACTGGGGGTAATTAACTCGTCTCTTGACATCATTCTCTGCTGTGGGATTTGATTAATCTTGTCATAATCTTCATCAGTTAGCTCCCAGTCAAAGATCTCCAGGTTCTGCTTCAGTCTATCCTTGTTGAAGCTCTTAACAGCAACAGTGGCCCCTTGCTCAATTATCCATCTAAGACAAACCTGCCAAGGTACCAAGATATGTTAGCAAATGTGTTGTCCATCATGAAACCGACCCAATAACTAATTGATGATAAAAGAGTTGTAAATTTCGCTCGACAAAATAACAATTCTGCCTCAATTTGGTTCGTGAGTACCAAAAAAAAAAAAAACACTCCCACCATGTCATGCAAATAGCAGTAATATAGAATACCTGGGCAACAGTCTTGCCATGAGCCATTGCATTCTGCTTCAATGCTTCATTGTTCATAACTTGGTTAGTGCCCCAACTGGAACCTGTGGCTCCCAAAGGAGAGAATGCAGTTACAATAATACTTTTGGACTTGCAAAACTCTAAGAGCTTTCTCTGTTGCCAGGCAGGGTTCATCTCCACCTAATTATAAATCATTCAGCTCCTAAGCATCATTATTATCTGTCTGGAAAATGGATATAAAATAAAGATGATAACAAAGTAATAAGCTCACTTGATTGACGGAAGGAGGGATGGTCGCAAAGGCAATTATGGTCTCAATCTTCTTGGAAGAGAAGTTGCTGACCCCAATGGATTTAGTGAGGCCAAGCCTCTGGCATTCTTCCATGGCTTCCCACACGCCCTTGAAG
Organism: Khaya senegalensis; assembly: GCA_032402905.1. Lineage (NCBI taxonomy): Eukaryota > Viridiplantae > Streptophyta > Magnoliopsida > Sapindales > Meliaceae > Khaya > Khaya senegalensis. Next base: position 1,062,541 of record CP135534.1, on the reverse strand, counting down.
TCCATAGGTAGAAGATCTTCTTCGGCTATAGGCCATACGTATTTCTCCCTTGGCTTAGCACTGATGGGCCAGTGAATGAGATAGAGGTCAATGTATTCCATCTGAAGAGTCCTGCATGCATTCATCACCACCAAATGTATGCATTCATCATCAAAATAACCGGGCAAAAGTCTCAAACCAATCATGAATCCAGTAGCAGTAGTAAGAATTCAATCTAATACAACCAATCCGACCAATCCGATCCGGTGTATTTTTTATTAGATTTGATAGACCAGTGAATTAGTTTGTGTTGGATCAAGTCAGATTTGTAACTTTTTTATTGGGCCGGATCGAATCGGATTTCGTCGGAATTTGAAAATAAAAGCTACCATCCACCATGAGGTAGATCGCATGTAAATTATTTGAATGAGAGCTAAAACTCTGCTGTTAAGATACTTCATCTTATGATTGTGTGCTTTGATTGAGTGAATATCTTGCCTTAGAGACTTCTTTAAAGCTGGGGCAACAAGATCCCGATGAGCGTCAGTGCTCCAGAGCTTTGTCGTAATGAAGAGTTCTTCACGAGAACTAACAAGGCCAAGTCTAATTGCTTCAGCTATGGCTTCTCCCAGGGCCTTCTCGGTCCCATACAGTGAAGCTGTGTCGAAGTGTCGGTAACCCAGCTTGATTGCTTCCAGGACTGCAAGTTTAATGCAATCTTCATCTATATTGTCCACCGCTGTGCCAAGGCTAATAACCGGCATCTTCCGGTGACCCGAGGAAGAGCTCAGCTCCACTTCTGGTACGTTAAACAAAGGCGACTGTTGTGAGTTAGCCATACTGTTTACTGATCAGGGATCCTGCAACTTTACCTTGAGGTTGAAAATGAACCATACAAGACCGTGGCTAGTTTAGCATAGCAACTCACGCCAACTACTAAGGCATGCATACGACGTCCCATATGTACTTCAAGGCAAATGAGACATGCACTGTTTGCTTGTCACCGACGTCCGGGTCTGGGATTATAATTGAGTCGATTATCTTTTTGGCCAACCATCATTTTCAGCCTAAAATATCTTGCACCACTTGCCAAACACAAGTGGCAATTCTCTATGCCTAAATTATCCTGAACAACAGTAGCAATAATTCAAAACCTTTCCTTACCATCACGCCCTACTGGAATTTGATTAATCTTGTCGTAATCTTCATCAGTTAGCGCCCAGTCAAAGATCCACCGGTTCTCTTGCTTTAACAAGGAGAGAGTTGCAGAGAACCTGTATGGTCAGTAGCCTAACTTTCCTATGCCCGACAGGTTGTTGTACTGGTCATTAGCCTGGTCCGAACTAGGCTCTGAACGGCCCATTTAAAATAAAAATAGAGGCCTGCCGTGCAAGCCCTCAAAATTATTGTTGCATCGTTTATTTTATAAAAAAATATATTTTTAAATATTTTTCTTAAAATTTAATAAAATTATATATAAATATATATTTTTTTAAAATTGGTATATAATTTTTTTAAAAATAGTAAAAATAATAAAATAATTTTAAAATTTTAACAAAAATTACTTTTGAAAATAATTTAATTTGACAAATATATAAAATTTAATTATTAATTTTTTTAAAAAAATTATAAATAAATTTATAAATTTTTTTATTATATAAATTAAATAATATAATTTATTTAAATTTATTTATTATTAATAAATAAATTTTATCATTTTATTAATTAAATAATTCTATCATATCAGATATACTGATATTATAAGACTTTCTTACTTAATACTTTCTTAAATTAAAAAAAAATTATCACATTTACTGTATTCTTTTTCAAATTGGAAAGAAAATGTCACATTTATGATATTCTTTCTCAAATTGAAAAGAAAAGTGTCGCATTCATGTCTTAATCCTGTCAGAGATCTTGTAAAATTTGGCTGCCCTTCAAAGAAAAAGTTCGAAGGTCTAATTTTGTTGTTTGCGAATATTTTAAAGTGCAAGTCAACATGGGCAACTGATCCTTGTCTGCATGGCACCGCCGGTTTACTGTAGCAGCTTCGCCCGCTGCCATTGCGACCGGCTGATCCTAACTTCCAATCACACATGACTGGTTATTCTGGTCACTAGGCTGGGCAGGGCCCATTTAACATAAAAATAGGGCCTGCCATGCAAGTCCTCGAAATTATTGTTGCATCACAGATTTCAGAGAAAACGAATCCGGATGACATGAATAAATGTCTTGTACAAAGTCCAATTGAAAATAAAAAACCAATCAAAATAACTACAAACACCAGAGAGATGGCATGATAGAGGTCCAAAACAAGATAGTACTGATGCATTATGAAATGGGGCAATTTTTATTCACTTTGGCAGCTCAAAAACTTTGGTCACCATTCGCCTTTCTCCTACTTGTCTGTTGAATTCTTCCAGAAACTCTGCATATCGATAGTTTCTGTACAAAAGAGGGTGTTCATCATCAACCAACTTCTCAATAGGACCAATCACAGTATCTCGGTTCGGTCCATAAAACATAGCCAATGTCACTCTTCTTCGATCCTTGTTGCTTACAGCCCTGTGATGCACGCTCTTATACCTTCCATTGCTGAGAACCTACTTGCACATAGGATTACACGACATATACGAGCACAAAATAGATGAAAACTTGAGAATATGGTCTGGTTTATAAGTGAAATCAAAAACTTTGAGAATCAATATGTGATTGGTAAATGAGGTGAAAGTTGGGTCAACCAATTGCATTGAAGTGGATTGAAGGGTAATTAAATTAGTTTTTAAGAAATAAATAAAAAAATAACATCAGTGAAATTTCAAAGGATCTCTCTTTTATTACCTGAATTTGATCTCCCAGATTGACGACAAAAGCATTAGGGAGAGGATCAACAGCTACCCATTTCCCATCTTTAATGACTTGGAGGCCAGTAACTCCTTGAGATTGCCTAAGAACTGTGATTGCATTCAAATCGGTGTGAACAGCCAGTCCCAGTGTGAGTTCAGGTTCAGGACATGGAGGATAGTGGTTTGCCTGTGCTATGAGACGGGGCTTCTCTCCAAGTCTTGTTTGCAAAACATCCTTTTCTAGTCCAAGCCCCTGGGATATTAAGCTCAGAAGCCGATTCATTAGCTCACCAATCTCCTTTGAATAGGCAGCAAAAACCTCCCTATATATGGCATTCCATTGAAAAAAGAAAAAGACTAAAACGTCGGACAAAATCTAGAAGAGTAAATTTGACAACTAGCAGGTGAAGATAATGAACATATAAGTACCTATACTGAGGTGGATTTTCTGGTAAAAGATTGCTCATATCTTCTGTAGGGTTCCAATGGTGAGAAAAGGATTCACTCCACATGGAAACCTTCCCTTGGCCTTCAGTCTTCAGGTAGAAGTTGAAAAGCCTAACTTGCTTGGTAAAATCTGTGGTAAAAAATTGATTTCTTTCTTCTGGAGGCAATTCAAAGAAGTCGGTGATCGCACCCAGCATTCTATCGCATAATTCTTCAGGGATTCCATGGTTAATAATCTGAAAGAAGCCATACTCTTCGCAAGCTTCCGATATTTTCCTAACGACTGGGGATGGAACTTCGTCATTTTCATTGCCCGCATTTTCATTCAAGTCGATGATGGGAATTGAGACACAAGTGGAGACTTCTGAAAGATGCGGTCTCTTGTCCTCGGGGAGAATGAAATTGGAAGGAACGGAAAGAGTAGTGGTGCTGCAGGTCAACGGTAAGGATGCTGGATCCATGGAAACTAAATCAGGAGCTACAATACAAGCGAAGCGAGACGCTGATTAAGATCGCTCCTTATTGACGCTAGATTTGTATTATTTAATTCACGAACGCAGACAGCTCTACTTACCACGAGACAAGTCCGTGTTCGAGTCATAAGCTTTGACTTGCCGGTAGCAATTATAATTTAGATTACGGCTTCTTATTGGAATGAAATAAAAAAAAAATTAAATAATTAATTATATTATAAATAAATTTATGAATTAAAAATTTTAAATTTAAATTTAATATTATTATTAATTATGTCATATTATTCGTTTAATAATTTTATTATTTAATATCAATCTAAATTTATAAATTTTATATCATATTTATATTATATTTTTTTATATATTTTATTATCCCCTTATCTCCGCATAAATACATCTCTATATTGTACATTTTAATATAAAATAACAGAGGATGCCCATGAAGACAACTCTACAGTGCATAACAGTGGATGTGAAACATTACTCCCCTAACAAAAAGGAGGCTTCGAGCTTTGTGTTAAAGATTGCATTGTACATTATCCCTGTTCACAAGCCAAATTTAACACCTAATCCCTGTTCACAAGCTAAATTTAACACCTAATAAATAAGCAATTGTATGACATGTCTTATTTGTCTCGCTCGAAGTACTATCAACCAGCAGTACGTCAGAATTCAAAGATTACAATCAATACAAGGGTAATTGAAGAAGTATATATGCAAGCAGTATCTTACCTTACATGGACCAAAAGCTATCCCGTTAACTTTACATGCGAGAATTTTAGCAGACAAATCTGCAATGATTAAGTTGTAATAAAATCATAATTGGTGACCCAAATATGAATCTGCAGAAGTTTTTCCTCCGCCAATATACCCTTCCACATTCTGAGAAACTCCAGAAACAAAGAAGTTCCCCAAACCAGCCATCCATTCTGAGCTTGCTGCCGCTTGTTTGCTTCAAGCAAGCTCTTCTTTTGTGGGTCACCTATGATGTCAGCCCACCTCTTTGCCATAAACTCCTTGACAGCCTCAACCCTTTATTCACAACCTCCATTGGGGGAATTTCGAGTGGATTCTGGTCCAAGTTCACTTTGGTTATATTTTCAAGCCTGAAACATGTGTCAGGAAGAGCTCGGATTTGGTTGTTGCTGAGATCGAGTTCCTTGAGATTTAGCAGATCACCGAGAGTTTGGGGTGCTCAGTAGTCACTGAATTTACTGCTCAGGTTCAGCACCTGAAGTTTTGCCAATCTCCCTATTGCATTTGGCAGCCCATAAAGCTCGTTGAAATGAACATCCAGGTACCTCAGAGAACTCATTTCACAAATTGACTATCTTGTTCGGCTGAATTAAGAGCCTCTCCAGATTCAGTAGTCCGTACCCAATGTTTGTCGGGAGACACACCAAGTTGTTAAAGCTTGCATCTAATTCCACCAATGAACTAGAAATGTAACAGTTACAAAAATATTTAGAAGCAGACCAAAGTGAAAACACAGAAAAGATAAAAAAAAAATTACATATACTAAAATCAATAGTTGGGAAAAAAATTTTCATTTCCCAATCTGTCTAGATGTATATAATTGTGCTTTCTTTTGTTTTTGTTTTGTGCCAACCCCTTCTGTGTTGTGTGAAATGGAACCATTTCGGTTCAGCAACACTTAAAAAAAAAAAGATGTTTGGTAAATGTTTTCTCTGCTTACGTTAATTATTGAGACCATTGACCTTCTTGAATAAGTTCTGTATATTATAACTCTCAAACCTAACTATCTATATAACCTTAGAGGCATCAAATATTTTGATAAACCTCTCTGAAAGCTAAATCATTTCAATTCTAAATGTATCTGAAATAGTAATTTCGGCTTCTCAATTTCATACAGGCAGTAAACATGCATGTGTATTTGGTTCAGATCTGTTGGTTGATGTTGCTTCCGTACAAAGTTGAGATTGTGTTAACTATGGTTGAACACCCAGTACAATAGCCAACAATTTATAATAAAATACCTGTGGCGAGCTATGCTTTCAGGAAGGGCATTTAGCTTGTTTCCTGACACATTAAGGACGTTCAGATTTGGAAGATTTCCAATAGAGTCTGGCAGGGACTGTAAAAGGTTGGAAGAGACATCAAGTTCCTTAAGTTTCTGTATTCTTGCTATGGAATCAGGAATGACCTTTTTCCCCCACAAAGACAAAGCAGAAATTACAAAGGAACAATGTCCATGATTGCTATAAATACCAATTGATAAATATACTCTCATCAACCAAGAAATACAGATTCTACATCGGTAAGAAATGAAGGTGATCACATTTCAAACATGGTTTAGCGAAATTTCTATAATGATCACAACTAGCGAATGAACAAGGTCTTCTTTAAGTGTTGCACAGCACAGAAGAGTTTTGAAGGAAAAAACTAGTGATCATCATCTGCATGCAAGATTTCAGACAGCCAAAGCAACCACCCTGAGTCTTGATATTTAGCTACTGCATGGCGGATAAAAGACTCAGCTGATTCTAATTAACTAAATAAGTTCAAACAGCTCAAATATAATGGGTTTGTTCGAGCAAATATAAAAACCATTGATGTCAATGTACTTGTGCATCGTGTTTCAAGAAGAATTTAGCATGCTTCCATACAGGCAGTTCAAGTTCACACATTAACCTCAAACAACGGAATCAGATTAGCAATTACAGCTCATAATAAATGCAAACATCACAATGTAATGATATTTCATCCACCAACACACCCAAATCCTTTTAAATCCTTTCAATGTAATGATATTTCATCACAATGTAATTTTGATACTATTAAAATTTTTTGAACTCTTTAAATCCTTTTAATATAGTATTTAACAAGCAAAACATTAGTCCTCTTTTATGGCCTCTCCATGCTGTTTTAGTTAATTGTAAACTACAAATACTCTGTCTCAGATGAAGTAACTCATACACACTTGGCTATATGTGGGGTTAAGTTGTTGTAAGCCATAATACATGGTCATTAACTATGTCGATGCACACAGACGATGGAACCAAGGAAGCGAGGGATACGAAGCACAGGACTTGGTTCTCAATACTCTCTGATAATTAAATTCTGTCGGGTTTACGTACTCAAAACCCTATGCCATATTGCTTTCTTGTACTTGGATTGTCAGGATATTGCCTCCAATAATCCACGACCAATTTGTGTTACGTGTCTGTTAATGCTGCCTATGAGTAATCACAGCACCTTAATTAAATTCGTCTTTTGCATTAAAGACCCTTCTGTATTTCATTGAACTATCTTATTTAAATTATGCAATAAGACAATTAATCTATATAATTAATTAATAATTAAGTAGTCTATAATTATGACTCGAAATTATTAATTTTTTTATATAAAAAAATTTAAGTACATCAATTTTATTATATTAATGTAATTAATTTTTTTTATTATAATAAATAAAATTTTATTATTTAATTGATGTAACGGTTTTATCATATGAATTATTTTAATTAATGTGATAAAATAATTTTATTTAAAAATTTTTTTGTATAAATTTAAACTAATTTTTAATTAAGTACTCGAATTGATCATTATATACCTTTTATTAGGATGATGTGTCTAAAATAGGAATGAAAAAGTATGGAAAAAAAAATAATGCTGTGACAAACTTGGTTTACGGAAGGAGGGATGGTTGCAAAGGTAATATTATGTTTCCAAGCTTCTTTCAGGAGAAGTTGCTAACACCAGTGGTTTTGTGAGGCCAAAGCTTTGGCATTCTTCCATGGATTCCCACACACAGTTGTAGTTCATTGGGAAAAGATCCTCTTTAGGCATGGGAAATCCTATCTCTACTTAATGCTTTGAGAATTCATAGTAACAGATGGTGTTCAAGCACCCCGTGTTGGGTCAACGAACTGGTAAGATTCAAATTCATATCATCTGTTTAGATTGGAGACTTCTTTATAATTAAATTCACCAATCAAAATTCACGTTCTTAAATTTGATAATACTATCTGAAACTCAACACCTTCCCTTACCATCACGCCCGAGGATGTTCAATTGTTCACCATTCGAAACCACCAGCAATCATAGAATCCACAGTTTCAGTTCTTATTTAAAATTTTTGGTAGTTACAAGCGAAGCTAAACTGAGCAAATCCCTTGCAATCTACACCTTATTAGATGCATCAAACAAACAATGTGGTAAATGCAAGACCGCAACAGAAACACAATGCTGATTGCATATGAAAATTATGAACTACTCGTCCCGTAGCTCTTCAAGAGTCTTGAATGGTCCATCAGGGGTAATTGACGCAACATTTGGCATCGTTCTCTGCTGTGGGATTTGATTAATCTTGTCATAATCTTCGTCAGTTAGCTGCCAGTCAAATATCTCCAGGTTCTGCTTCAGTCTATCCTTGTTGAAGCTCTTAACAGCAACAGTGGCCCCTTGCTCAATTATCCATCTAAGACAAACCTGCCAAGTTTCCAAGATATGTTAGTAAGTTTTTATTCCATCAACAAACCATTCCAATCCAACGACTAATTGATGATAAACAGTTACAGATTTGCTTCACAAAATATCAATTCTGCCTCATTTTTGATACGTAAATACTAAAGACGAACACTCCCACAAAACAAATATCAATGATATGCATAATGTACCTGGGCAACAGTCTTGCCGTGAGCCTTTGCAATCTGCTTCAGTGCTTCATTATTCATAACTTGATTAGTGCCCCACCAGGAACCTATGGCTCCCAAAGGAGAGTATGCTGTTACAATAATACTTTTGGACTTGCAAAACTCTATGAGCTTTTTCTGTTGCCAGACAGGGTTCATCTCTACCTAATAACAAATCATCATCAGAATCTGTCTGGAAAATACACATAAAATAAAAACAATAAATGGAGTGACAGGCTCACTTGATTGACAGAAGGAGGGATGGTAGCAAAGGCAAGTATGGTCTCAATCTTCTTGGGAGAGAAGTTGCTGACACCAATGGATTTAGTGAGGCCAAGCCTCTGGCATTCTTCCATGGCTTCCCACACACCCTTGAAGTCCATAGGTAGAAGATCTTCTTTGGCTATAGGGAATGCATATTTCTCACTTGGCTTAGCACTGATGGGCCAGTGAATGAGATAGAGGTCAATGTATTCCATCTGAAGAGTCCTGTATACATTCATCATCACCATCATGTTCAGCTTGATTACAGCTAGTGTAATAAGAACAATAAAGCTTACGTTTCATCATCACCATAGAGGCTCGAAAAGATTTTGGGGAAGTTTTGAATGCGAGATAACAATTTGAGGCTCGGATACATCATTTCGTGACTATCGGCTTTGATTGAGTGAAAAACTTACCTAAGGGACTTCTTTAGAGCTGGGACGACAAGATCGGGATGAGCATCGTTGCACCAGAGCTTAGTAGTAACGAAGAGTTCTTCACGAGAACTAACAAGGCCAAGTCTAAGTGCTTCAGCTATAACTTCTCCCAGAGCCTTCTCTGTCCCGTACAGTGAAGCTGTGTCGAAGTGTCGGTAACCCAGCTTGATTGCTTCCAGGACTGCAATTTTCATTGCATTTTCATCTATATTATTACTCGCGGTGCCAAGGCCGATCACCGGAATCTTCCGATGACCCGAGGAGGAGCTCAGCTTTACTTCTGGGACGGTGAAAACCGGCATCTGTTGAGAGCTAGCCATCCTGTTCTCTGATTAGTGATCCTTCAACTTTGCCTTGATTCCGAAACTGATCGTTTGTTCCCAGACCCGGGGGTTAGCCCGTTTAAATAGCTTAGCAACTCTTAAAAACTACTACGGTATGACAAGTTCATGCGGCAGGCGCTTACGTGATTCCATTGAAGGCATTGGCATATGTGTTGACGTAAATTGAAGAGAAAAAGTGTCACATTTATGTGTTAACACCTGAAGTTGTCTAGTACAATTTTGCCACCGCATCAAAGAAAAAGTTTGAAGGTCTAATTTTATTGTTTTCGAATATTTTAAGTGTTGGTCAAATTTCGTGTTCTCTTTATCGGGTCATCGCCCATTCTCCGGTCAATAAGCCGTCATTGTTCCTCTAACCTGGACTTATTTGTCATATAATTCATGTTCTTAATTCAAACTAAATCTGATAATTTCTCTGTTAGAGATAGACGGCTGCTGTGCATGCCCTCAAAGTTATTCTTGCATCAAAATATTTGACAAAACACAAAGCCATGATTGGTAAATGATTTGAAAATTGGGTCACACAAATTGTATTGTAGTGGATTGAAGGGTAATTGAATTAGTTTTTAAGAAACAAATAAATAAATAATATCAGTGAAATTTCAAAGGATGTCTCTTTAATGACCTGAATTTGATCGCTCAGATTGATGACAAAAGCATTAGGGAGAGGATCAACAGCGACCCACTTCCCATCTTTAATGACTTGGAGGCCGGTAACTCCTTGAGATTGCCTCCAGAACTGTGACTGCATTCAAATCGGTGTGCACAGCCAGCCCCAGGGTGAGTTCAGGTTCAGGACATGGAGCATTCTGGTTTGCCTTTGCTTTGATAGTTGGCTTCTCTCCAAGTCTTGTTTGCAAATCATCCTTTTCTAGTCCAAGCCCCTGGGAGTTCAAGTTTACACATTAACCTCAAACAACGGAATCAGATTAGCAATTACAGCTCATAATAAATGCAAGCATCACTCATAGCAACTAGAGCATTACAATGTAATGCTATTTCATCCACCAACGCACCCAAATTTCAAGCACCACAATGCAAGCATTCCTTCCTTCCACTAATTCATTGGGCTGAAATAAACACAAATGAACGAAAAGCTCACCGATCCCTGTCTAATGCTTTCTCATGCACATTTGATTGCTCAAATTAGACCATTTAATAGAGAGATGTGCCTAAATTAACTAAAACAAAAATTCAGACTCAGGCAGGAAGTCATTGTTTTCTAAAGCTAATCTAAACAAATATCGGAAACAAACAAGTAAAATTATATGTTTACCTCTTAACTGATTGAGAGAGAAATATTAAGCACAACAAGCCCAAGAAGCCTAGCAAAAGCCTCAGGCAAGAACTTCAGCTGCCGATCAATAAGCTCAACTCTCTCCAACACACCACCACTCTCTCCTCTCTCAGTAACTTCCCCACATCCTCATTGACATCCACCAACTCCGTCAAAACCGACCAGTAAACCTTATCCAGCATCTCCTCCGTTTCCCTCAACTTCCTTTCACGATCCTCATGCATCTCCTCCAACCTCACCGCTACCCTGTATATCTCAACTTCAGGCAATGAAAACGCTGTTTCTTGGATCTGGGCAATCTTGGATCGAGCAGCAGAGACAGTTTCCTGGTCGAGTTGGGGCCCGAGAATGCTAAAAAGCCAGTAGGTCTGAGTGATTTAGAGGGAATAGACTCTGTTATTCAAGTAACAACTTTTGAGTCGGTTAAATGTGGAATACTTTGTAATGAGATGGTTGTAAGTTTGTGGTGGAAGAGGTACATGGCTGTTGGGATTCAGTTAGGATAAAACAAAAGTAAGAAGTGGGTAGTTATCAGGGTTTGGATTTTTTTTTAATTTTTTATTTTTAAGAAGTGAGTCGAAGACGAAGACCGAGAGTGACGACTGAAGAGGCGGAAAAAGATACAAGGGATGAGATGGGAGGTGCCAGAGTGAACAAGATGGTTGGCTGCAAGTAGACTTCTATCTCTGCTAAAATTTTGTATGACTTGTCTCATCTGCTTCTGTTCTGCGCACTCGATTTGATTTAATGTTAGTATCGTTCCCGCGGGGTAGGATGGTGATGTTTTCTTCGATGATAAAGATGTTTAGTTTTGACTCCTGTTGCATCTGTTACAAGGAAAGTGAAAAACTAGTTACGACATGGCACAACAGGTGAATAAATAGATCCGGCCATTTGATAATTCTGGAATCCGAGGGCACAAGGCAGACCATTTAAACCCTCTCCTTCCAAGAGTGCAGGAGGTCAGCAAGGTGGAAAGACATTAAAAACTACGTTTTGATTAATGACAGTGAAAGGGGTAATTAATAAACAGTAGAAGCCCAAGGCAACAACAGGAAGCACTTGCTTATTCATGAATGTTTTGACTCCCCTTAGTTAATGCTCAGCCAACGTACAACACAACTAAATCTGATATACGACTTTGATACAAAAGTAGGGTGGAAAACGAAGAAGTAAAGAAGCAAGATAACATAATTTTCAACACCAATAGGAAAAAGCTAAGTCAGTCTCTCCAACCACAATGTCAAAATTTTGCATGTTAAAGCGACTTAACAATACATATTTCACACTTCCTCAACCAACTTTGCCAACCAAACTTAGCAAAGATCCTTTGAGACTGAAATTGTTGCCGTTACTTCCTCATAAATCAAATTGAAGCAATACACACCACACTCAGTGGAGTCAGTGGACTGCTTTTTGTCTTCCATCAGCATCTTCTTCCTCAACCTGAGAAAAATAAATTTGGGATATCAGATTGGCTGGAGTGTTACGGAGATGCAGGGGACATCAGTGCAGGTATGGGGTTGAATGATAGCCAACTATAATTGCTTTTCCAAAATTGGTGTCATTTCACATATAAAAATAACAAGATACATGAATATAAGAACTATTTAAGACTAATACTATTAAGTCTAATAGCTCCCACAATTAAGTCAGAATTTCACAAGAAACAATGAAAGGTATCCTGACGAAAGCATGATCAATTGACTCTCAATCAAGAAGCAACAACTTATGTCAAAGCATATTTGTGAACTTCAAATGACAGATAGTTCTGGTATAATCTTTTTGGTTTAAAGTGAAGCAGCTATCAGCCCTAGTGGAAGTATAATGTATTACTAAAATTAAATTAAGATCTTTGTCACATCTCATGATAAGAACGGCTGGAAATCTTGCAAATATGAAAGGAGTTGTGTATCTACATTAGTCAATATATCCAGTGATACAGAAAGAAAAACATATATATATGTGTTCATACACCCTCACCTCAACTACTACTCTTGCTTTCTTCTTTGGTATGGAACCAGGTTTGTCTCTTTCAAGCTTTCTTAAAGCCAAGCTAGATTCTCTTCTCACTCTCTTGTGATCAACTGCTACTGTCTCATCATCATCATCAGCATCATCCATTCCGACTGTATAATTAACTGATAATACTTGAGTATAAGTCCACAAGTAGATAAAATCTCATTTTAATTTCTTGTTTTAATAAACTTGCGAAGAGAAACAGTTCAGAAACAAATGCATTGTAGCATTTCAGAAACAGAAACACAAAGTATACAGTACGAAAGATGGAAACAGATGGTAGTTCTGATAGATGGCAAATAAAATGCCTGAGACCCAAACAAAATGTTTTGATACGGTAAGACTAAACCAGCAACCTATACACACATAAATAACTGATTTACAGATAAAGTGTGCAAGTAATGGACCACAAGTTCAATCAAATGCAATCATATAAGAGACTAAAATAAATAAATATGACCAAATTAAATATATATAATGAAAAGCATCTAGAACCAGTTTTACCAACATCATCATCTGTATTCAACTTATTCATTGCAAGACCACTAAAATCTTCCATATCTTCTTCTTCTTCAAGCTCATCATACCCTTCTACATATTCTATTTCAGCTTCCTCATAATTTCAAGCACAACAATAGAAGTTCAGTGACCAAATAATTGATCTACTAAGAGTAAAAAACAAAATTTCCACACTCAGACAGAATTAATTTGTCATAACACAACCAAACGCATGACACTATAAAGAAAGCCAGGCTACCTCGTCATCTTCCATTTCACTAGTGACCAGCTGTTCCTTATCAAGAATCTCATTATATTTCTCAGCAGGATAATTGTATATGTCACCATAAACTCCTCTCTTAAGGCGCTCTAGCAATTCTTTTTCAATACTCTGCAGAATAAAAAAAAATTTTTAAAAAAGTGACTCAAAGGTATGGAGACAACATATACATGCTGTACAACAGTAGCCTGACACTGAAAAACAACCTTATCCAAAACTGCTGTCTTTTCGGCCTTCTCTTCTCTTCTAGCCTCTCTCTTTTTATCCTTCCTAGGTGTTGTCATAATCTTCTCCCTATAATATATACAAAACAAGGTGATATGAAAATTCTTGATGAAAATGAAAAAGTGCATTATTCAACCCAAAGATGTTACAAGAAAATCCTTCTACAGAACATGTTCGGTAATCTGAACAAGAAAATAGAAGACCATATTTCTATATCGGCCAAAATCTAAAAGCTACTGAGTAGTTGAAATCATGCAAAGCAGCGAACCTCGTCTTCAAAACAAGCTTTCTCATACGAATTCGCATCTGAGTCATTTTGGTCAATCGTTGCTTTGTTTTGTGTACCAAAAATTTGGGCCAATACATCTGCAGTTGAGAGAATTTGATTTCATACCAAGCACTTCAACAACCTAGTAACAGAATTATTCATAATATACAAAACTCATGCAACCACAACAAGCTAGATATTCATACCAGATGGTTGTCAATAATTTCAAGTGCCTTCTCATAATTTCTGGGCAATTTTACTCTTTCCCATAATTGGTTAGGTTGGTGAGCCCTTTCTATAGTCTTCATGTGTAAATAAAATACACCTGCAATATAGCAAACATCCACAATAGGAATTCAAAAGGTTACTCACAAACATACACATACATTCATCAAATGCAAAAGAGCACATAATTTCATCAACACAAGATAAATGAATACATAAACAGCACAATATCCACTAGAATCCCTCTACAAGTGCACCGTAGCAAAAATTATATGTTCCGAAGTCATTAATTGAACCAAAAGAAATTATTAACAGTTCAGATACATGTAAAAACCATAAGCTGGAAAACAAGTTTCACTGTTTGAAAATATAAAAATTCCAATTGAAGAAGAACAAAAGAAGTAATACTAAAACAAATAAGCACCATCATGGTCACGAATTGTGGCGTATCGACTGTTAGCGAGAGGACAAGAGCTTCGGTTACAAATCCCAGTCACGTTATATGGATTTCTACAGAATTTGCCAGTTTCGATTCTGCAAGGCCCACCACAAACCAATCAAAATTATCATAAGCATTAACATACACAATACATGGATCAAAAAGTAACCAAATTTCCAGAGTCAAGTAAAAAACACATTGGGATTACGAAAAAAAAAATACTTGGCCATGAAACTACAGTGCTTGTGCCTGATGACTTGCCATATAACCTCATCGTGCTGCACGTTTAATCCTTCTTTATTTAGGGTTTATAAATGATTGAGGGTTTCAATATTGAAGATATACAAAAACAGTACTATACACAGACCACTGATCAATGTGTTAATGAATCAAAATGAAGAAAAGTTTCTTTCAATCGAAATCGGTTTTAATTGTATTTTGCCGCTTCTGAGAAGGTCAAGCTATCGAGCTTCTTCAAAATTAGGGTTTACGGAGAAGTTTTGGCACTTCCAAGGTAGGAGACGGTGGCGCTTGGACATGGTTTTATTTACTCAAAAATAAACATTTGTTGAGGAGTTTCTAAAAGTAACAATATCTAAAATTGTGTCCAATTTTAGCCCAAAAACATAGTTATTCTTACCAAAATACCCCTATTCAGAGAGTATTAGTTAGTATTTTATTTTTAATTTTAATTTTTTATTTAACTGAAATCTGAATAAACACGACCAAATCTGTTATATGGTATATTACAATTTAGTAGTAAATTTATTTTATTTTTGTAAAACCCAAATAATTTATTTTTTGTAAAAAAAATTTTGCAGAAAAGTTGTCGATTCAATAAAAAGCAAAACGCTGCAGTTTCATTTACTGAGAAGCTTTCATTCCAGTTAAAATAATGTTAATTTTGCCCATGAATTAAGTGTTAAATACAAGGTCTGTGTATAAAAAGCTAATTGCAGGATTAAAATGGGATACTTTTACGAAAATAAAAGAAACAGAGGTCAATAACCATAATTCCTCTCATTTAGTCCTGAAATATAAGACCAAGTCCTGTCCTGTCCTGTCTCAAAATCACTGGCATCAACTGACCAAATACTGAAAGTAGGATTTTAATTCTCCGTCTTAAATCATTTATCTTCAGGAATGTCTGAGTTGATGTTCGGGAGGGCTTCAGTTGGAGCCTCTTGCAAACCCACCAGAGCCAGCAGACCCTGCTCCCATTCCCAATCTGGGCCAAGTTCCAGGCCATTATTTTCAATTTGTAGGCCGGAAATTCAGGCAAATTTTCGAGACTCCTTCCAAGTCTAAATAGGATTACGTTCGATTTTGCACGTCAAAAATCTTCAGTTCTCTTGTCTGTATCACCATCCATTAACAAATATCTGAATCGTTATTACGGCTG
This sequence comes from Khaya senegalensis, assembly GCA_032402905.1. Taxonomy (NCBI): domain Eukaryota; kingdom Viridiplantae; phylum Streptophyta; class Magnoliopsida; order Sapindales; family Meliaceae; genus Khaya; species Khaya senegalensis. The sequence continues at coordinate 1,046,446 of CP135534.1, read as the reverse complement.
TCCCATCCAATCGAGCAGTCGTGTCTGCGTGTGTCCTCTTCCCCCGCTCTCTCTCTGAACCTAATGACGATGTTCATCACTATCGGTTTAATTATTTCACTGAAGCCTGCTTGCTGCATTCGCCCATTAATGTTTTCCTTCTTCCACTTCATAAACGCCCAACATACACGGCATTCTATTCTTTGCTAATGGGTGTGGGATCCATGATGCAAGTGCCGCTGCCTCTTTCTTAATGCAGAGCATCTCCTCTCTCTATCAATCTATTATGGTTTCGTTGTCATACATCATATTCGCTTACATCTGTGTATCCTCTAGCCTCTTCTTATTTCTTTATTAGAATAAATTAAGAACAAATATGGAACATGGACAGGGACAAGTTAACAATTATCTTCTACTATTCCCTTTCATTTGATTATTCATGTTTGTTTGGCTTCTGTATAATGAAATCATATCTCTCTCTAAAACAGGGACAGTCTGCCAGCCAGAAGAGGGAACCTTTCATATCTTCATCGTCCTGATGAATGCTAAATGAGTGGAGAGCCTTTCCTTTGTTTTTTCAGAAAATCATGCCTGATGGGTTTCTCATCTTCTTCTTCATCATCTTCTTGATCTTTAAGAGTGAATAGCTGTCGATTTTGTTCTGTATTTATTTATCTTTAATTCTTTTCAGGTTTGTTTTGATGATATTGGATTAAGAATTATGATGTATCAGCTTCATTATACCAACTCCAGAAGCAGCTGTCATGACCCATGAAGCACTGTCAATTATGGCTCTGTTCTGTTCTTCCGTGTTCAGTTAGTTTCGGTAGAGGAAAGATTCAATGTCATTAATGATACCAAATTCAACTCAATTCAATCCGAATGGTCCCCAATATCTTCCAAATAAAGTGCCATTCTCAAGTATTTGTTTGATATGAAACAACTACCCCTGCCTGCTCAATCTCATCCCCATTCCATTCCGATGATCAACAGAAATACAATCTGGTCAACAAGAAAACCACTCATCAACAGTTAGCTTCTTCCCATGGCCCGTAAAGGAGAACATCATTGCAGCATTAGATAGAAACTATACAGAATGGGAGAGACAATGAACATGCATGTGAGATTAAATGTCATCCTCTAACTAATGACTGGTAAAACCCCCACCCAACAAAAGGAAAAGTAAATGCAAGAGTTGAGATAATTGAATAGAAACTTTGATGCACAGAATTCTCAACAGAAGTAGTTAGCAGACTTTACTTCCCATCCCCCCAAAAGAAATTCAGAACTTACTGCCTGTAAATTTGCAGCGAACATCAGCTTCCGGCTTGATTCTTGCTAGTCACCTGATTATCCAGCAATCACGAAATTAAACAGTTAAGCAATAAATCAAAATTGAAACAGAAAATGAATTACAAGTCAATGAACAGACAAAACGAAATCGGATAAAGATAAAGGCATGTACGAGTACAGAGAGGATGATAATGCCTGGTTAAAAACATGACCACAGCGACGGACAAGACGCGCATAAGGCACTCAGAAGGATAAGGAAAACAACGTGGCACGCAAACAAGAGAATTCGACAGAACCCAACAGACACCTGCTGTTACGTTTAGGACAACGGAAAAACAAACAGGAACAAACGGCTCTTAACGGTGATTTGTAAAGGGGGGAGACTGATAGCTGTGATGCAGCCATGGAAATTGTGGACATAACACCCAGAACAGGGAAGAAGAAAAAGATGAACATCAAACTCACCATCACAAATTTTTGGATCCAAAACGAAATTGGACTGAAATTCATTAATGGCCACGCATCATCAAAACGAAAGCAGTCCTTCTTAACGATTTACAGTCTCATTACAACATATATTATATATTTAAGCCTTTTTTATCCTTCTATTTAACGTATTCTGCTTTCTACAGAAGTTCTCTGTATCTGGTCTGCTCAGTCGGTACTGTTATTGCCAGTAGTTCCCGTTATGAATGAGGTAGATATGGCCAGGGTTTCCATGAGCATGATAAGCATGGTGTGGAATAATCTTTGCGGCAAATTTTTCAAAGCAGATAGGAAAGGCAGCCGGAGCCGGGCTCTGCCGGTGGCAAAAGGTGGTGGAGCTTGATGAAGCTGTGTAAAATGATGGCGGTGTCGATGATTTTGGCGATGATGAAGCTGACAATGATGGAGGTGGGGATGGCGATTTAGATGATGAAATTTTTTTGGGCAGTGAAAGGAAAGCCCTGATCTTTAAAGAAGACGGAGGTGATGCAACTCGATCATATTCCTCGATGAGACTGAGGAGATCCTCGTCAGAGGTAATAGAAACCAGAGCGTCTAAGTCTTCAGTTGGCAACTGACAGCGTAAACTCACAGTTGTTCCACACATCTTTCCAAGCTTCAACAACAGCTCTGTAACCATGCATAATAATTTCACCATTTTATCACAATCAATGACTCTGTCTTCGGTTTCTTTGAACTTACTACCATAAAAAACATATAACACACGCATGGGGAAATGAATAAACTGACCCGAAAAGGAGATGGAGCGATGAACGGCGAGGACACGGGTTTCACCACCGTGGTAACGAAGTTTACCGTCAGGGTAACGAGGGATAATCTTGCCGCCGTAACTGCAGAGGAACTTGATGGTGGTGGAAGCTTTGAGGGTGTCAAGAGAAGTTCCGACCATCTTGAGTTATCTTGTTTGTAGAAAAGGAAAGCTTATAGAAAGAAGAAGAATAAGATATGTAGGGGCGTATTCAATTCAAGCCAAGGTTTGGTACTGAATGTGTCTTATTTATAGAGTTTCAATTTTGTCCCAGCCCTAAGCTTACCTTTCAGAATCCCGTTTTCCTGAGGTAAAATAATCGTATGGTCGAGAGCCCAATACACTTGAATTAATTAATGACTGCCCTTCCGGTTGTTCACATCTCGTTGAATTAGGTTAAGAGGGGTTGGCAAATACAAACTCAATCCATCATCATCTGTTTGGTTAGAGTTTATTTTTTTAATTATTCTATTAAATGTTTTGGATTAGCAAAAATCCCATTTAATTAAGAAGACAAGTTGTAGGAATCCAGGCAACTATTGGTACTTCTAATTAGGCAATCTACTGCCTTTTCTCTGTATTCCTTTTTACATTTTTAAAAAAGAGAAGAGTCACTTCCACATTCAATGAGACTGTGACTATTTTTATATAAATAAATTATTGAAATTTGTTATTAATTTAATGGCCATTGAAGTCATTTCACGTTGTAATATCTTCGTAAAGTACAAATATCGATATTTTCTCCAGCTGTGGCCGCTTAAATATCCTACCAGAAAATAATAATAATAATAATAAAATTAATTAATTTTTTTTTTCAAAAAATAAAGACGATAACGGAAAACAGATTTTAGTAACGGACTTAACATCCAAGTTGGTTGAACCGTGATGATGTTCCGTGAGAAAAAGGGTCCACCCGTGACCCACCTTAGCGGGTCATATTCAAGCGCGCAGTGATGAGTCGGGCGACGCACGGGACCGACGCCCACCCACGCCAGCTTTGTTTGCAGTAGGGGAAGACTCAGGTGTCTGGGTCCCTGCATCCGTGGCTAATGTCTGGATATGATTGGATAGGCTGCCCGCTTATTTTTTTTTATTTTTTAATAATAATAATAAATGGCTAAAAAGCAATTTAAGGTTTGTTTAATACTAAACATTTTATCATTACATCCTTAGAAACTAACAATGATTTTATTAGCACGTCTATTTTAAAGATAGCTAGTGAAGAGATTAGGCTAAAACTACACTCTTAGTTGTCGTTTTCATTTGATCATGTCGTGCAATTAATCCAGAGGATTCCATATCACGTGCCACAAGGTCCCACCCCAGCCTCCCATTGTTGTGCTTTCGTAATTTTCAGAAGATGCCCGGGATATCCCACCTTTTATCTCCTTATCCTTTCTTTGTTGCTTCGTTTACATAACCCAGTAGGCCCAGTTCTCAGTTCACACTGCCCAAAACACAAATAAGTCAATTACCCTTTTGTAATTTACTATTTTCAGACAGTCTGAGTCACAGACAGTCCTAAATATTTATTAAATTTAATAAATAAATAATTATGTATTATTAATTTTAATTATTAATTAAATTTTTAAAATTTTAATTAATTATTTGTGTAGATTGTTTTTAGGAGCCGCCTTTGGACGAGTCTCTATCGCCAGTTTTCTTCTGCGTTATACATCGTATGAAACAAGACCTTACACGTGGCACGGAATCAGTTGCCCACTTGTCTAAGAGATGAGGAGGCCTCTCCGTTAAACACGCAACCATCCACTAATTTAGTCTTGCTAGGAAAGAGAGGGTTGGTTGTCTGTTTCTCGGATTTTCCAAAAGCAAGCGTGCGAGCCCACACGTATGAACAAATACGTATTGGAATCGTAGACCACCCAATTTGGAGGGGACGGTGACCGAATGAGTAGGACGCATGTGTGGTTCGACCGGCATGTACCTAAACATTTGGTGTGTGAAGATTCGACACACGTCAGATTGTGATTGAGACATGACTTAGCCAAAATGGACCCACAATATTTAATTATTTAGCGTCACACGATTCTTACTAGGAGCTACCCGACTTGATATTGGCTATGCCATCACCGTCTGATTAGGCGCCTGAAACTACGTGTACCGTGTGATTTTGATTGCGCATTCCCGTGTAAGATGCTTTTTATATGTTAATCATTACGATTTGTGAGATAATAAGTAGAATTAATCTAGTGTGGCCCGCGGCTCTTTGTTTCCTGTATTTCGGTCAGTGTGGGTCCTACTAAAATGATGTTGTCACACACACTGCCAATAAAATGGGATTGATTATCTTCTCATTTACATGGATTGACTCGATGCCACGTGTTTACAGATTGGACCACTCAAAAAACTCCACGTAAGAAACATGGTAAAATGGACCTACCATTTTTGTTAAAATATGACGTGGCGAAACTTTAGAGGTGAGCTGTGAGGCGGGGTTAGGACGCTCAAAATGTAGGAGAATAATGAAAGCTGGTGAAGTGGTGGCTACAGTGGGCCCCAAAGTCACTTCCCGAAAGAATATTCTCTCTTAAATTCCGCCGATATCGGCCTTTTTGACGCGTACGAAGGTGGGCAATGACTATTCACTAATGATATTCAAATATGGCAGTGGCACGCAAATCAAGGAGGGGAAGACTCTAACCGCAGGTTGAATGTTTCAAGGTATTCTAGCTCTAGACTTGCACGTATTGAAGGAATTCCTAAAGGGTTGTGAGGAACAAAAAACAAAAACAACTTAAATAGTTTTGATTCCAGATTTTCTTGCGGCATAATCCATCGCCTGGTGGGATTCGCCTGCCAGAATGTGCATCTGTTTGAAAGAATCGCACGAGTTAAATGTTTATGTCAATTGTTTAAAGCTTTTGTTTATGTGAGAAAACAAAACTCAATTCTCCACTACTAAAGGCTAGCTACTGATAGCTGCCAACGCAAATTGCAATTGCCTTAATTAAAAAGATTCTGAGGCCTCGGTTTAAATTACATCAGAAGAGGGAAAAGGGAACTTGAAATGAAATACTCCACCACCATGGGTGATTATAAAAAGAGAAAAATAAAGGTGAAGGTGCTTAATAGCCAGCCTGGAGCATATTCTTCGTGCACCTTTAATAATTCTGTCCATTAATTCGGCATTATTTTTGGCATTAAATTAGAGCATTACTTTCGAGGATTTCCAGGGTTATTACTAAAATCTTCCCGTAATTGGAGGCTTCTGGCGGAAAAACCGAAGAGATATTGTCCAAGACAAGACTGTCCACTAGAATTGAGGTTGGTGAACTGAAAAGTATATGCCAAGACATAAGATTTTCTTTTACAAGCAAATCGACTGTCTAGTGGGGAACTTGGTGAAATGGAAGAACCAAGAGATGGTTGTGTCTTTCAGATAAGCCTTAGTTCATACTCGCCAGCCATTTGTTATGGACCTCAGCCATGGAAGAGCATGGTAAACACTTTTCTCTATAATCATGAGGTATCGAACCTACAAAATCAACAAGTAGATGAAGTGAGGATTACTAATCTCAACTTCCTTTAACAACATCGTGTTTCCTAAGCAGAAAACATCAAGAAGAAGATTTTTTTTTTCTCCTTTTATAATATTATTGCTGATAAATGAACTAGATGTCTTCGGTGGTCCAATGACGTGGATCTACAATGAGGAAGAAGCATCAACGTCACTAACAAACAAGGAGAGTAATACAATCACACGGTTGAATTGTCCACTACGAGAGAGAAGAGAAAAAAGCAATATAAATTGATGAAAAATTAAAAAAGAATTCTCTCATCTTGTTTATTTCACTCTCACCTATTTATACTGAAAGAATGCATGTCGGTTCTTAGATCAAACTTCATAGACGTGCGACGAATAATGATATAAATAGATGCATTTCGCCCCAGGCCTTGCAACAGAAGGTTAAGTACCTTAGAAACATAGTTTACCTTGGAAGAGGAATCATCATATACCTGTGCAAGAGACAAATATATAAGAAGAGCAGTAGCTTTTACGGCAAAAACTATCCTGTTTCAGAAGTCTGCCCAATCACTGTACATAATGATATGATCGGAACCATATCATCTGTTTTTTAATCTGGGGACCGAATATCAGGACATAATACTAAAACCAAAATATGAAAGGATACCGTAATCAGAAATTTGAGATCAACTTCTTCAGAAGCAGTTGGTTTAGCTGGAGCTGCATCATTTCATTCACAAAAGAAAGTGTCATCAGATGGTATCAGAAGAGATATATCTGTCCATAGCTCGAACAAGGAATCTATCTTCCTTGACCTTGGAGCAGCAATTAGTAATTAATGATGTGAAGCTGGGAGGCAAGGCTGGATAAATGCTTTCAAAGTTATAGTTAAGGTTGGTTTCCTGGTTGTAAGAGGGTTGCTCAACTTCATACTTCAAGCTTGGTGGCATTTCAGGATTGTAAGTGTCAACAAAAAGCCATAATGTCCAATTCCTCCACACAAGTTCTGTACATACCAAATCCTCAAGTCATAATCCCCGTATATTTAACTTAACATGTAGTCCCCAATCATTCTTGATAATATAAATCTTCTGAAAAAAAAATCAATTATGATTTCCAAATGTCGATTTTCACCTAGGAGGGAGTATATTGGACGACATGAATTCAGATCCAGATGCATTTCAGATCGGAATTCACTATTTAGAGATTTTGCTTCCTCATTGTCCTTCAAGGTATCCTAGAAAAGAAATGGAACATAACAATATCACAGTAAGGATTATGGGGGAATGCTCAAAAACTAGAGTGGGCATGTGCTTCATCAGTTCTTTTAACAATGAATCTGTTCAGTTTGTAGTGAGAAATCTCATAATGCATGCAGTAGTGGACCAACAGGTTGCACCTTCACAGCGTTAATGAATTCCTCCACTTCATAATTGGTTGAAAATTGAGAGGAAAACTTCTTGTTCTGCAAAGACGCTTGTTCACTGGGCTTACAGTAACAAAGGAAACACTAAAATTGACAAGGCTCCTAACTTCATTTGCTGTGCAAGTAAAACCACTTAAATTAGCCACTCAAACAATATTTAGCAGCAACATTTATACCAACCTTTCATATTCTATATCATTGTTAGCTGATCATATGTCTTCTAAATCATATTTCGTTGCTGTTTAAAGAATAAAATCATAGCAAACATCATCCTTGAATCCATGAGTCACAAGAGGGGGACAACGATGAGAGACCTGTTATTAGTAGTCTAATATGCACATCCAATGAGGAAAAAATACAGATTTCATCTGGTATGATAGAACAATGTTCTTCTATGTTCATGTGCTCTTCATTTCACTGTATCTAATTAACTCATATTATTTATGACAAAATCATATAGAACTCAAATTATCAGAAACCAAAAGAAAAGCTAATTACAATTACAGCAATAAGAGGCACATGGTGCATCGTTTCCTCTGCCATCATAATGGACTACAAGTGTTCGTGCACTGCAATATCACATAAGCTAACTTGTTAAATCACCACAGGCTGAAAGCTCATACGTAGATCCACCTAATTGCATATTTGTGTCTAAGGTGAATCCATACAAGCACAAAGGATGTTTCATATGTTCTCACATTCCTTGTCATAAATGATATATTTGATTTTGAAGAGAAATGATAAAGCCAATACATTCAAGAAAAACATTCTTAATCCATGCAAATGTAAAAAATGTATGTTTTTCATTTGAAATTTATGACCAATCATTCATGATGCTGGACTTGTGAAAGGTAGTAGCAGCTTGCCTCGCCTGCGGAATCTTGGTAGCTGGCAAACAAAGTTCTTGTATCCCTGGCTGGATATCCGGGGACGGAAGAAACCTGAGGCCAGGTGAATTGCAACTTGGAAATGTAGTGCTTTTCCTGCAGCATATTTGATCATATAACTCAATATTCCAATAAACCCGGTCCTATTATTCAGAAACCATTCACGAGATCATTTTTAAAGTCAGACTTCGTAATCTAATAATCAAAACTGAATATCTGCCTCAAGTAGGGGACACAATCAAACAATGATGCAATCAAACAATCATCTTATAATAAGAAGCATCAATGCAAAAGCAGTTGAGCTATTACTAACGCTAGCACACAAACAAGGACAAATCAGATATCTATAATCTTTAACAGTAAGAGGATTGAATCAAGTGACTGTTTCAAAAATTCGATCAAATCAAATTGAAAGTAAAGAAAGTCTTCAAGGCGAGAAAAAATAATATCACAGGAGCTTCAAGAACAATCCAGAACCGAGGACTTACGAGGATCTCGCGGAAATAGACGGCGAGGATCGCGTCAGAGGTGGAGCTATCATTGACGATTTGAGGAGAAGCGTCGGGTGAAGAAGTAGAGATCCAGGCGCCACGTCTCCGGCGACCGCGGAGTAAGGAAGCAACGACGGAGGACACGTGGATGATCGAGAAGGGTTGGTATAGGTGAAGAAACGAGGGAAGTGTATGTAATTGCCACTGGTCTCTAGTAGCGACCAATGGGCGATCGCTTGCTATCGTCATTGCCAGAGATCCCGCCATTTTTTGAACTTCTTCACTGAACAATTTGAAATTTGACGAGAGAAAGTATAATATAAATCGACAGTTAGCTATCGTTAGGGGGTTGCTAGTGCCAACGGGGAAGACTACCCCAAGAATAGTAACTGCACATGCTGAGTCGGCCCAATCCGATTGGGTCGATCTAGATTCCAATAAAACGGGACGGCCCAATATGCAACGGTTTAAACCCGCTTAAATGAAACGTTGACCATTTGCTGGGCGACGATAAAATCCACTCCAGTTCCCCACTTTCTTCTTTTGAAATTGGGGCCCACTGATCGTTACCAGGTCTGTTAGACGTTGACCTCATATACCACAATAAATGCGTAATATTTTGAGCTTTACGGGCCAGCAAGTAGGAAGCCATCTTTTCGTATTTCTGCGTTGAGCTTCCCCAAGCTAACAAGGAACAAACGGAAGCCGAGTGATTGAGGGAGACGACGATGAATTCTCTGCTAAACTCTGAACCTTCCCTCCCATCAATCCATCCAATTCACCACAGTGCACCTCGCTGTCTCACGCGCACACGAATCCAGACCTCTATCCAATTCTCTCCTAAAGACCGCAGCCGTTGGATCGGTCGTACGTTTCGTTTGACTGTCAAGGCTGCCCTGGACTCGGCGATAATGGACCAATTAGGGCTTAAAGAATCAGATATCATAAATCCGGCGATTTCTTCTTCGTATCGGAGCTCCAAGTTCAGCAAGCCTAATCAGACTGTGCTTGAAGCACAAGCTAGAGTATGCACGGGCCCTACGCAGACCAAGCCGCTTAGTGAGGATCAGGCCTTCAAGGTTTTGGATACTATTCTGAAATCAGGTGAGCCTTTATTCGTTTTTTGCTTTTCATATTTATTCATCTCTTGGAGATTACATTATATTTATAGCTGTAACATTTATTCAATTTATCGAATCGCAGCTAATTTCAGTTCATATGTTTCTGTGCTGTAGTACACGTTTGAGTTTTATCCTGAACAAATAGTCAACTGGCCTTGATCGGGTTTTATTGCTTCTGATTTTGATCAATTGAGACGTTAACAATTGTGCTTCACTAATAATTAGTAGAATTTCATATTGGTCAAACTTTGTCAACCTGGTCGAATCTGATATGAGATCGTTTAAGTTACTTGCTATATTTTCCTGTATTTTTAGCGAAAGGGGAACTCAAAGGCGAAGAGGAAGTCTCCAGAGCACAGCTTGGGGCATTTTTTGCGGCAATGACGATCCGTGCGAATATCTTTCCAGAAGCAACCCAATGGAGTGAAGGAGAGAGGCGTGCAATGAAAACATTCTGGCCACTACTCATTCGAGTACTCCCACCTGATGTCATTTTTGTAGCTGATCCTGAAGGATCTATTATGGGCGTAGGAGGCTCAATTGGGCCCCATTATGGCGGCAATGACACTAGTGAAATGAGATTGGTCGGTGCCCTTAGGGAAATTTTGGCAGGAGGTCATCTTGGCTACGAGGAAGCCCAAGGTATTCTAAGACATGTTCTTCCACTGAAAGGGGAAGATAACAAAGCCACAGGAGCTAGTGAATCATTGCTTTCAGCATTTTTAATTGGTCAACGTATGAACAGGGAAACGGATTGTGAATTAAAAGCGTATTGCCTTGCATTTGATGATGAATTTGGTACATGTTTCACATTCAACAGCCAGTTCATGTTAATTTTTAGTGATTGGGTTTATAAATCAGCTTATGTGCTTTCTTGTTGTTAATATTACTTGTCATCTGATCACAGGTCCTTCACCAGTTGCTGATGTTAAATCATTGACACATTACGGAGAACCTTATGATGGAAACACACGTTTCTTTAGGAGCACATTGTTTGTTTCTGCTGTTAGATCCTGTTATGGTGAATCCTCCTTGCTTCATGGTGTGGAGTGGATGCCTCCCAAGGTCAGCTTCAGCATTTTTATAATTTTGGGCCTTTCGCCTGTTAACAACTTCCGTTCTCCTTACTAATCTTGAAAAATACCTGCTTAAGTGGATGTTCATGTTGCCAGTTGAGCATTTCATCTTAGTGGAAAGTACATTTGATATTGAGTCTGACAGAATGAAAGGATCTTGTGATTTTGCCAGTTTTGAACCATCCTGTTTGGGCGATATTCTTTCCTGTTTAAATTTCCATAAACATGCTGAGATGCTGATGCTTTGGAAGATCATGCTTCATGTATTTTTGACTCTGTAATATTTCAAGTGCAGATTATTTGAATGGTCTTGTTTTCTCCAGGGCGGTGTAACTGAAGAACAGATGCTGAAATTTATGGGAGCAAATACAAACTTATCCATCTTGCAGGCAAAAGAACTTCTTGAGGTCATTTGTAGTTCACGGATACTAGTTTGCAATTTCTCCATTATACACTCTCTCTGTCTCATGTTCTAAATTTCATAACTTTGTTTCAGGATGAAGAGGTTGGTTTTGCCTATGTAAGTCAGCGTAAAGCTCGGCCATCTCTGTATGAAAATCTTACCAAACATATCTATTTCATTCTCTTTCTAAAATATCATTCTTCTTTTTAAGAGGGTTTCAATTTTTTATTTTTTATTTTTACACTTAATTTTGTTAGGAATTGTTTATTTTCTTCCTTCTGGAAGACATCTTTTACAGAAACGGCTTGCATGAAAACCATTATGAGTATGGTTCCAAAATGTTTAAACAGGATATGGTAGTACCGTTTCAATCAATGTCTCTCTTAAGAATGAGACCCTTGCCAAACCCCTTTTTTTGTTTTGTTTTGTTTGGTTTTTTCTGTTTGAAGCCTAAGAGTTATTTCGAATATAAACTTTTGGGTGTAGAATATGATCTCTTATTGTTCATGGGTTTATTTCAAGAGCATCAACTGCCGAGTCATCATTTTGTCAGACTGTACTTTGTTCCGTAATATCTTTTATGTGCATGTAAAGTTGATGTAGTCAATGTCATCGTACTAGAATCTCTCATCCATGTAAAGTTGATGTAGTCAATGTCATCGTACTGGAATCTCTCATCCAAGTAAAGTTGCGTTTCTGATATGCCATCACATATTAGGGTCAAAGGCAGTTAATGGACTTCCAATATTTATCCTTGTTTGTGGGCCCATCATTCTTGGTTAGGCTCTAACATTTTACCTTAGCCTGCTTCTTTTTCCTTTCGGCAGCTACAGATATTTTTGTGGGGGTGGTTGTAGATTTTCTGTGTTTTTTGCTGTATATTAGCTGAATAATAGTTTTTGTTTTCAAAACCCATAAATTGAAATGATTTCTTTTGCAGATATTCATTGATTAGGTTGCGGGAGCACATAAAGAAACGCTCCCCCTTGGCAACAAGTGAAAAGGTTCAGCAATTTGTGAGGGTGAGTTGTGATGTATATTGGTTAACCAAAAATATCACAGATTAAATTATTATTTTTTTCCTAAAAAATATATCTATTACGATATATAAAATTCAACTTTATAAAACTTAAAAATATTCTATTTTTATTCAATGTGAAATTATATTACATTCTCTCACACCCAATTCTGTGATATCTTCGTTACAATAAAGTTTCTTGCATGTTTATCCTATTATATTTTAAAATTTAAATTTATAAACTTTTCGTGGACACATTCATTATGTTTGAGTGTTTGATTGAGATAATAAAATTAAAATAAAATCACTTATCAAGAGTTAGATAATTATTTTTTTTTTGCAAAAGACATGTTTATTAAAATATGTAGGGCCAAATATTATAAAACCTAAAAATATTCTATTTTTATCCAATGTAAAATTATATTACAATAGTCTATAATCGATGGCTGGTTTGGATGTTGCTCAATTAATTTTTTGTACGCTTGTCTCTAAGTAGTCTAGCTACTTCACTCTGAAGCAATTTCAGGTGCAGAATGCCATGGTTACATGCATGTGTTTCTTACATATTTTCCTTTTGGCATGCTAACTAACCATAATGTGTTGCTTTTTCAATAGGCTCGGGGAAGAGAAGCAATTGTTGCTGGATTTTGTCACGAAGGATATGAGGAGCCACTCTTGACGCTCATGAAAAGAAGAGGTGTTCGTTCAGGTTTGGTGGTGAAGGTTGAAATTTTGACTTTCATGAGTCGTTGAACTGATAGGTTTCTCAATTATCAAATTTAACACCTGCCTTCACCTGTCTCCCCGCCTCCCCAACCAAAAAACAGTAGCTGATTTATTCTGTTCTAGTAAAGTGGTTGATATCAACTAACTTCAAATATAACTCATTTATTGTCTGAATATGCGATTGGTTTAGGGTGAGGAAGGTGCCCTCTCGATGACAACAAGATTGCGATCAGCAAATGTATCAAAAGGACTTCCTGTGAATTACTGTTCAGGGTTCCGTTCTCAGAGCTTGGGGTCTGCTTTTGAAGGAGATGGTTTGTATAACTTGGCTCTCTTGGCTTTACCTCCCGTTGTTGCACAGTATGTTTTGTAGTGTATGCATAGCTAAGCTCTTTATCAGTGTTAAGCAACCAATCAGTTGATTGGAGTTCATGCGCTGTTCTTCTAGCACAAATACTGAAACCTCAAAGTACTGCAGGGGTGTCATGCCAGAGTTTCAATCTTGAGGTCAATGCCAGTGACTATGGTTTTGATCCCACTGATACTCCAAGAACTGATAGATCGGTAAAGTTTCTCTGATTTATTGATAGTTCTTCATATTCTGTTTCTTCACTGGGCTTGCCTTTCTGGCTTGCAGCTGATAGCACTATAGATGCTGCTTTATTGCTTTTAAGGCAACTTGTTCCAATTTCCCTGTCTTTGGAACATTAGGGGGGACCTCTGTGAACAATAAAGGAACAAGCTTCCAAAACCTACATCCACTAGCAAAGAACAGGAATATTTAGCTAGGTCTAAGTTGTTTTAACTCTAGCTAATGATTGAAAAAAAAAATTGTGGTCCTGGAACTGGTATCCTATGTTGCTTGTTCTATTTTTCTTCCACATCCTCCTCTACACCTACTTAAGCACTTTTTAAGAATTCTGATAAGATTTCAAGTGTGACTACATTTCTGAAATTTCAGGTTTCAAAGAATATAGAGTTGGGTTTGTCAGCTCTTCATGGTGAGAAAGGACCAGCTTATGATAGAATTGTCTTGAATGCTGCAATGGTGGATCACTTGCTGGGATGTGATGGTGCAGAAGATGTATCAGTAGCAATGGATAGAGCGAGGGAGGCCATTGATAGTGGTAAGGCTCTCAAAAGGCTCCTAAATTACATCAAGATCTCTCACAAATTGAGTCTCTGATAAATCCATGAACACTGCAGTACCTTTCTTTTTTGGCTCAGACAATGAATGGAAAAACATTTTCTACAGAAACAATTAAGTTCCAAAAGCAATGTTCCCATCAAAAGATGTCTGCAGCCAATCCTCCATAATCTCTCAACATATAGGCAAATATCAGAAGATCGTATTCTAGTTTTGGAAATAAATGAAAGCAAATTGGATAATCAAAACTTCTCTGCCCCCAGCTTTTATTTTTTTTTATCTTTTTTTCTTTCCTTTGATAAGACTATTCCGCAAAGTGAGCACTTAATTTCTCTATGGATGGTAGAAAACAGAAAAGAAGGCAAAGAAAATACGAATGAAAAATCCTGCACAGCAGTTAGCTGCTATGGCTAGATAATTCTAAACCAATTCATATCTGAAGAGCGGCTGCAATGGAACCCGCTAGACTAAGAACTTCAAATGGTTGTTTGTTCATAACCTCACTCACAGTCAGTGGACAGGAGTCTGTAATCCAGAAATATGCCAGACCAAACTCAGGATTTCCTTTATTAACAAAGAGAGAGATGAGAAAACTACATTGCAGAAATTTGTATTCAAATGAGGAGTGAATTAAAAAGAAGGCAGAAAGAAAAAGGACAACAGCAAAGTATGATTTTGGATTAAAATATAACTCTGTTTATGCATGCAATACCTCCATTATCTTGTTTAAATCGTTCCCAGGACCTGTTAGGAAAAATCCCATGTGTCAGGTAGGCACTTATTTTTGCTGCTCCATGAGCCGCTAGCACTTTCTAAAAGACATAACCAAGGTAACACAAGGTTAAGAGGTGCCCATGCAAGACAGCAAGTAGTCAGCAAGTAAGCACTTATCAAAAAGAAATCTTGTTTTCTGGGTAGTCAAGTCTTTGTATTAAATCACAAGTCATTCGACGCAGCCTCAAACTAAAAGCATTATCTGAGAAGTACTGAGTTTATTGAAGTTAACACTTTTATTGAAGTTTTGACGACCACAAAGTTCAGCCACTCTAAAGGTGGTAGCTATCAAACAATTCAGACCGACAATAACAAGGTTGAGGTCAAATCCATGCAACATTGTTCCGATTAAGTCAGGGTAACCATGAGCCAATCTGGTTTAGCTTCAACAAAGCGGGTCTCTACGGTAGGACTAGAAGAGGTCCATCCTGACTTCTATATCAATTAACTTCTAAAATATAAAACCAACTGAAATGAGAAACCAAAATTTCCTAACTTTAGAAGCATACAAGCCTCCTTACAAGTTTCCTTTCTCACTCCACTCACTTTTCTTCTCTGTGGAGAATAATAATCCAGATCTTAAAACTACACAAGAGTTAATAGAGTTGAAAACGGAAAATGTCCAATGCACACACCCGTCGCAACACCACCCTCCCCCCAGCAAATAGTAGAAGAAGTTGCATACCTGGCATTCAATAAGAGTGCCACCTGATTGAACCAAATCATCAACAATCACAACATGCTGTCCACAAGGATCTCCTTCCTTGATGCGTACAATTCTTTGGTCACCTTCCCAAACTTTATTACAAACAATCTGCATATGAACAGTGCAAAAAATTATGCAAGTTGCCTAGTGCAGAATTACAAGTTGTTATACAGTAATAATCGAAAAGAAACAGAAGCATATACGTACAATTGAGTTATAGAATAATAAATTAAAGCACACCTACCAAATTCCTGTCATTGCATCCACAAGACATGCATTTGAAGTAACTTTATGGTATACTTTCCTCTTAGTTGAGCTAGCAACCTAATAAGATGTAATAGTAATCCAAAGCTATCAGGAATACATTTATGCCACTCCCATGAACAAGATTGTCCTCTTGGGAAACAGAGAACCACGGGATAATGTCATTCATTTCAAATTTTGAAGCAGACAATAGTTCTAATCCCAATAACTGCCTCACTATCCAAAGCTCTTTATCCGAGGTCCCAGAAACCCAGTAGGATGGATAACTGTGCAATTTATCAAAATATCATCCTATCACATACTTTCTTTTACATGGTCACATCATAGCTGGAAATGGTGCATTGTAATGATGGTCTATGAAACAGGTGAAAAATTATTGCCAGAACCTCATTCCTGCATTTTGCCAGTCAACATAAATCCCATGCTCTCATTCAATTTGTAAATCTATATTCCTAGGAAACATGAATGAATCCAAGATTATGTAAATTTATTCACAACAGTTTCAGTGAACTGGTGTATGAAGAACAAACGATGACATAAAGCACATTGGCAATATAGAATACCATTGGGAAATGCTGCAGCTGCTTATGAAATCGTTTCCATGCACCGTCATCAGGAAAAGCAATTGATATCTGGAAAACTGAAGGAAATTGGAAAAGAGAACCTGTAGTAAAAAACGAAGCTTTCTTGAAGTAATTAATCTCATTAAATCTAACATTCAAGTTACCAAAAGGTTCAACTTTTACTTCATGTAACAGGTACACAATTACCTGAAAAAACTGACAGGAGTCCAGACTAAAATGTGAAATATCTAAGGATTGACTCAAGTCAAACAGATTTATCTTGAGCTGCAACTCCTTTCAGGGTTCCTACTTGGTCTATGAAAGAACAACTTGTTCAAGTTGAAACCCTCCAAACTTGGTACTTATCAGCTAAACTTCAGCAGAAGGAAAAACTAATGCTGTAAACTAGCCAGGGTACTGGTATAAATGTTGGTGATATGGTCACACCATCAAACCAGAAGGAGACAAACTTAGGATTTGACTCTGTCAAACTCAAGGACAAAGGAAGATGATTAGTATTAGCCATATTCCGATTCCAACCTACACTACTCTGCTTGTTTGGATGCTTCAAGAACTGTTGTCTCTGGAATTTCATGAGTTAAAATCTCATTGCCACAAAAAAAAAAAGAAAGTAATAATCTTACATTGTCAGAATCAGGGAGCTGTTGGAGCCTGTTTTTAAGCAAAGGTATCCCACTTTCGAAGCATGGTAAAATCTTATCACCAAAGTAGAACCTCTCCTATGACACCGCAAAACAAGCCAGGAGAGACAGTTGGGAAATTGTCACCAGCAAACAATAGGTAATTGACTTCAGAATGACCCATTTCTAAATAACAAACCTGCAAGGCATGTATATCAAATGTCACCAAGCTAGTAGGTCCTCCCCTAGAAGTTGGTATGTTTGACAGGATCCTAGCAAGAGTAAAAGCCGTCGCAACATCTCCTTCGTCCTCCATGCGTTCAGAAGTACCCGTGGGAAAGAAAGGGAGGACAAGAGTGAACGAAGAGATGAACAGTTTCGGCAACGCATAGATGACAGATAGCTGCTAAAAAATTTTTCCAGGTGAACTAAACGAGGCCAAAAAAGCTACATGCTGTCCACGAATTCCATGAGCATTGGGTATAAATAAGTTGGGGAATCCATCTTCAAAAATCCTAAAGTATTAAATTGCATACATTTGTTCAGAGGCAATAAGCCAATAACTAGAACTTGATAATTGCCCGACTAAAAGTTTTTGGCTAAAATTATAAGTATCTGAAAATTGCTAATTCTCGTTTAAACTTTAAACCTAAAATTAAGAAAAAAGATTTAAAAAGAAAATCGAAAAATGATGAATTACCTCCAGTTGATGCTACGTAGCTCAATGACTTCAGATTCAGCCGCAACTGTCTCAGCAAGCGCCTTAGTTTCGGGACAGTAAAAAAGGCAGACCTTTTTCGCAGCCCTGGCAGCCGATTCCGCCGCTGAAGTGGCGGCCATTGATACCGAAGACGTAGAATTTTGAATCAAGTGCACATGCTCCGGCCCGGACATAAATTCAATGCTCCATTTTTGAGGTTGATTTTCCAAGTTCCTGATCTGAAACTGAATATTTTGGCGTTTGTTTTCGTCTAAAACCTTTCGATTGCCGAGTTCAACGAAGAGAGGACAGAAAGGTTTCTGAGAAATATACGCAGGAGTCTTCATTCGTCGCCGTTTTTGTGTTGCTTTCGTGTCTGTCGGGCTTGTAGACGAAGACGAAGACGAAGACGGACTGTCATCTCCACATTACAAATTTGTCCCTTCTGATGTTCAATTGACACGTTTTTCCGTTACTATTTTATTCCTACTATCAACGACGTCGTTTAATTACTCTTCAACTGGCGCATTTGCTCGTTGCTACGTTACTGAATGGGCTGACTCCGGCTTTTCGCAACGACGCCGTTTCCTACACATTCCCATTTTTTTTTTTTTTTCATTTTAATATTTTCAGCCGGATGATAATGGTGCATATGCAAACTAGGCCGTAACTTGAGAAGCGTCGAAGGCAGCAATCTCATTCGGCTTTTAGTTTGCAGACACCTTGGATGGCCGAATCCAAGAGTCCAATTTTAACGACATTAAACAGTAACATGGGAACCGGTGGACTGCTAACGTTGGTGAATTGTTGGAACCTTGTTGATTCCCTTATGATTTAACAAATATTATCTTCGTGGTTTTGATAATCATCACCACGTTCACACCCACGTAAGACAAGATATTACCTGCTCCCGTTTTTGGAATGTGAAAATGAACGTGTAAATCATAGCGCCTGTCGCGACCACAACAGAGAGAGAATGAGAGCAACAAGGGCAATGGAATGAATAATATGTCCAAGCAAAAACTGACCCTAAAAGGTTTCAACATCTACCAAGAACTAGTAAGTTGAACCCACTTCTTGCATGAACTTTATCCTTTCGTATCAATAATTTTAATGGCAGCAAGTGAAATAATCCCATCTACCAGTTGTCAGTGGCTCTCGTCATACTGTTGTATCCTTGTTGTACCGTGTCCTGTCTTTTCTTTATTCTTTTTAAATGAGTAGCTGACGCACATGACACAAATCTTCACGACGCCTTGCATATCAGTGGCCACGTCGGTAAAACACTTGGCTTCAACTGAAGGGAGTCCACCAGCAAATCTTGCCCAACGAAACTCTCACTTAAAATCGCAGGTGACTAACAACTTCAACTGTAGATATCTGTTCCTAAATCCCATCAAATAATAATTTTGTTCTTGATTTGTGTTAAACGATGGGGTCTTGTTCGGCAAATTTGAAATATTTTGTGTTTTTCTTTCAATGTTTACGGTTAACTATGATTTTGTAGGAAGAACGCTAATTGGTGATTGACCCTTTTTGTTTCTTGAACTCGTCACGATTTATTGTTTGATTTGGATTTTTTTTCCTGCGGTAGACAGAACTTTTGTTTTGGAAGTTTGCATGGCTGACTTTAGTTTTAGTTGTACGGGCTCAAAGCAAGCTGCTAAGAACCAGTATAATTCTCAATTATATGGTTTTTCCCGCATCAAAACCATCTGTTAGTCTTTTATTTGGCGTTCGTATTACTTTCTATGTTTTGTATTATGATGTTTTCTTTCACAACATTTGATGGCTTATTGGTATTGGATGGGTTTTACGCGCGAATTTGACCTAGGTTGATTTAATGATTTGGAATAATTTTACTTGTAAAGTGATCTGGTTTGATGCGAATCTCAGGAATTCACCGTATTGGTTAATTGCAAGTGAGAATTGAATCCAATCACTTAAAAAATCATTGTTTTTGGAGTTTACACAAAACCCTGATGATCAGTTAACTGTATTGTGATTTTGGGTGGTTTGTATATATGTCTGTCTAACTAATAATTGAAAATATTGTAGCCATCCTTGTGTTGTTTTATAACAACATTTCTAATTCGTAATTGGTTTGTCATGATGTAGTTTGTCTTGGTTTGTTATAGTTCCCATGCTTCTCTTTTTCTATAATTTTTTAGGCTGGGAACTGCCCTCACAAGTCTGCTACTTTTACCCTCTTTGTATTGGATGACATTTGTAAGAAGGTAATTAGTACATCATGGCACCAAAGGCGTTAGACTATGACTCGTTGAATGAAAATGTGAAGAAGGTTCAGTATGCTGTTAGAGGAGAATTGTATCTTCGAGCTTCTGAGCTTCAAAAGGAAGGGAAGAAGGTATGTACACTTGTTTTGTTTTGTGTTATGGTTATGCGTGGCTTGTGCCTCTGTTTGAAGAATTTGTTGGTTCCACCTTCAGAAGCTTCTGTGAAGTTCTTTTATTTTGAAAGGAACTGAACCAATGTAGTTCGTAATGGATGTATTAGAGCATTGGATACTTTAACTAGAATATTGTTCACTTGCTGGAAATTGCTGAGTTTTGTTGTAATCTGGATGGTATCTTCTTAATCATGCCTAGCAGTTATCTGAAGCCATTTTTTTCCTTCTGACTCTTCTTGAATGGTTGAAGTGTTTATAGTTCCTATGGGTTGCTTTATTCAAGTCATTCATTGCCACTCAGATGCTAATAGACATAACTTCTTGCTCCTTAATTTGATTCGCTTTTTTGTTGTTATTTAAATTATCTGCTGAGTATCAAAGGGTTTGTGACATGAGATGACATTCATTCTATGTGGAGTATATGAAATGACTTTTCAGTAATATTGCACTCTGACAAACATAACGCATACCTAATAATTCTCTATTACTATGTAATAGTCATTATTTTAATGGTCTGATTTTATACCAGTGCTATTAATATTAATTTATGCGCTACCGGCAGATCTCGAAAAACCACATAAAGATATGGGCAAGTGTGAGCCCCTCTGATGGATAAATAGTTATGAATAATTTGTTTCTTATCGCATGTCATTCTCTGGCAAATGTGCTCCTATAAATCTCATCACTCCAATTTTATGTCCACAGATTATTTTTACAAATGTTGGCAACCCTCATGCCCTAGGACAGAGGCCACTGACCTTCCCTCGGCAGGTAAAGTTTCCATAATTTTATTTGTATGGTTGATTTCCTGGAATATTGTGTTCTTTTTATATTGAACTGTTTGTATTGCTCATGCAGTCTGTGTTTAACAATGGTAAACTTCCATTCCAGGTGATTGCTCTTTGCCAGGCTTCATTTTTGCTAGACGATCCTAATGTAGGACTGATCTTTCCTGCAGATGCAATTGCAAGAGCTAAACATTATATTTCCATTAGTTCAGGGGGTCTAGGTATCTTCTTTACCCACTTTTCATTTTATCCCTTTGTAAGAAAATGGTTGAACCAACCAATATGAATTGCAGGGAATTCTGGTTTCATTTATAGATCTACACTTTCTCCAATCCCTCAGTATGTCTATGAGGTTCTTTCTTTGGTTATTTTGTTTTATAAGAGTTTGGAGTATTCAACTAATTGGAATGATGCTATCTGCCAATATCGTAGCATGGGATTACTTGTCAGTTTGTTAAAAGCCATGTGACCATGATTTATATATACACTCTCTCTTTCTCTCTCCGCTTTTTCCCCCCACTTGTTTTCGTATTGTTTGGTTTTCCTCAATGCTTATACATCCATTCATTCGTCATATATCTAGGTGCTTATAGTGATGCCAGAGGTACTCCAGGAGTGAGGAAGGAGGTGGCAGAGTTCATTGAAAGGCGTGATGGTTATCCAAGGTGATAATGCTTGATATCAGTCTACATTTTTATATTCTTTTGATGATAACAAAGTTGTCAGTGACCAAGTTGTGAACTGAAAGGGCTTGTGATTCTCTATGGCAGTGACCCAGAACTCATATATCTCACTGATGGTGCCGGCAGGGGAGTGATGCAGATTTTAAATTGTATTATACGTGGCAAAGGGGATGGGGTAATGTATCTTTTTACGATAAAGAAATCTTTTGTCCTTTCCAATTGAATTTGTGTTTTTCCTTTTCTGATTGCATGCATGAGTCCGCTAGATTTGTCTTCTTACTTGAGGCTCCATGTCCTTATTGTCATTTCCCGATATATTTATTGATTCAAAATTATTTATTTTCAGATATTGCTTCCTGTTCCACAGTACCCACTGTATTCGGCCTCAATATCTCTTTTTGGTGGTTCTCTTGTTCCATATTACTTGGAAGAGATAGCAAATTGGGGTCTTGATGTTAATGACCTTCGGCATTCAGTTGCAAAGGCTCGGTCAAATGGAATTACAGTAAGTATGCCTTTGCTCTTGCTTGTTTTAAAGAGTACGACATATCTGTTTTAATGGCACCAGAGAATTGAAATAAATGATTGGAATAAGTGGGAACTGAACCCAAAATTGATGGGCCAGTTTTGGTTTGGCCGATCAGTTTCCAAATCAGCCTTGTTAGTATTGGGATTTTAGAAGCTGGGTTTTCTTTGTTTGGTTCTTGGAACATCTTTTTCTCCAAAATTCATTAATTCATCTAATGTATGTAACTTTTCACAGCTTAACTACGGATTACACTTTCCTGTAAATGCCACAAAACTTAATTTTTTTCTTTATTTTTTTTTGGCATTGGTTTATGATCAGGTTAGAGCTATGGTGATTATTAACCCTGGAAATCCAACTGGCCAGTGTCTTAGTGAAGCTAATCTAAGAGAAATATTGCACTTCTGATACCAAGAAAACTTAGTCTTACTTGGAGACGAGGTTTATCAGCAGAATATCTACCAGGATGAGCGCCGGTTTGTTAGTTCCAAAAAGGTACATCTTTAAATTCTGTTAATCTACCCATATCTGGCTGTTTGCATCAAATTTCAGCTTGTATTGATATTGATGTTTCATTTTCCTTGTAACAATGGAAGGTTCTGATGGACATGGGGCTGCCCTTTAGCAAGGAGGTTCAGCTTGTTTCCTTCCACTCTGTCTCCAAAGGATATTGGGGTGAATGTGGGCAGCGTGGTGGATACTTTGAGATGACTAATGTTCCTCCAAAGGTCTCTATCATGCTTTCTATCTAATGATATGTTATGCAATTCTTGATTTGCCAGAGGGGCATTTCTTGCAAATGTTAGGATATGTATTGAATGCTATGCTTATTGAAGTTGTCATAATCAAATAAGATCTGAACCTAAAAACTAACCTTTATGTTTATACTAAAGATTTGGATCATAAGGGATAGGGTATAAAAAGCCTCTGAATTTGAGATTTGGTTAGCTAGAATCCTCTCAACTTTTGGTTTTTCTTCGTCAGCTAATACTATTTCGAACAATTTACAGAGAGAACAAAAGTGCTTCTCCCTTTTATTCTTTTTCCTTTCAATCTGATGTAGTAATCTTTTGGCTCTTGTGGAACTTGAGTTAAGCGTAACAAGGATCCTTTTGGCAGACAGTTTAATTATTTTTTTCTTTTGGCTTTTTGCAGACAGTTGATGAGATCTATAAGATTGCTTCTGTGTCGCTGAGTACAAATGTCTCTGCACAGATATTTGTGAGTTGCAGTTGATATTTCATAGTTTTATTCCGTATGAAGCTGGGTGCTCCCAGTTCACCAATTGATTGTTATTATGGTGAGAAAAATGTTTTCCTCTTTCTGTTTACAGATGGGATTGATGGTCAACCCCCCCAAGCCTGGAGATATTTCATATGACCAGTTTGCTAGGGAAAGGTACACCTACTTAAATTTAGATCCGTGCAAGTTAATATTGTTGCTCCTTGTGTTATATGGAAAAGAACTGTGGAAATGTATATCCAACATTTTGGTGGTTAATACTTATTGCAACCAAACTGAGCGCTAAGTTCCAGTATAATAATTACTGTTCTTTTTCACAACATTGTTGCTGTATAGGAAACTACTAAATGAGTTGTTTTAAAAATTGATAAACCAGATTCTTTTGAAAATGCTCATCAATATAAAGAACTAAAAGTTAAGATAAAAACATAAGATATTTTTGAGTCTTAGGATTTTAATGTCCACTGCATCAAAGAGGTTGATCTTTTTGAGTGGTGAATAATGGTTCACCTTGAGTTATATAACATGCAGTAAAGGGATCCTGGAATCACTTAGGAGAAGAGCAAGGTTGATGACTGATGGATTCAACAGTTGCAGAAATGTGGTTTGTAATTTCACAGAAGGTAATTAATATTTACTCTGCACCTTGTGGTACTTCTCAACAGTAAATAGTTGGTTACGCTACAAGAGTTGAGGCTTAAATCAAATGATTTCAGGTGCCATGTATTCGTTCCCTCAAATATGCCTGCCTCCAAAAGCAATAGAGGCTGCTAAGCAGGCTGGAAAAGTTGCTGATGTTTTCTACTGTCTCCGGCTTTTGGAAGCCACTGGCATTTCTACTGTCCCGGGTTCAGGATTTGGACAGAAAGAAGGGTAAATACTCACCAAAACATTTTCTTTTCAATTATCTCTTGGCTAGAATTCAAAAGATGTTTTTAAAGGTCATTTCCCTATTGCTTTCTTTTGCCAAGCCACCGCAACATCTTCTAACTTTGTTGTCCCTTGATAATGTTTTCCAAGCAATTATATAAAGGTCTAGAACCAGGTCATCTTTTTTAAAAGTACACTTGTCTGTGTCCTTTCGGTATTGGGGAAAGTGGGATCCTTTGTAACTAATAATTCAATGCAACTCTTTTAAAATATTATATACAGGGTCTTTCATTTAAGGACAACCATTTTACCAGCTGAGGAAGACATGCCTGAAATCTTGTCCAGTTTCAAGAAGTTCAATGATGAGTTCATGGAGCAATATGAAGACCATAGGGGCTATTCAAGAATGTAAGGAATGTTCAAATTCCCAAAAAATTTGCATTATATTTATCAGCAAGCCATTCTATATATGGTTACTGAACTTTCATCTTAACCCCCTTTACTAGGTTAAAAATTCTGTTAAGTTGAAGATTTATCCTCGTTTGTCTCTCGTTCTGCTTCCTGTTTCATCGATCCCCAGTCTTCAAGAGTCTATATGAATTATGACTATGTTGGCCCTCAAACATATCAGTGACGACTGAAATTCTAGTTTCAATCACAAACCAAGGCCATCTAATGTTACGTAGTCTAAGGATATACCTAATTGCAGCCAATATGCTATCTGGGTTCCTATTCTTCCTGCCGAGGTGCAATGTCTTTGATTGAACGTGGTTTGCTCCAAGCTTTAAAATTTGCCGACACAAATGACCTCTGTTATGTTTTAAACCTTCAGTTACAGTCTTACGTTTGCCCGTGACACATAGAGCTCTGTTTCTGCACCAAAACAAAAGCTTAGTGCTCTTGTAAACAAACAATATCGTCTTCCCTGGAACGTCGGCATGAAGCATGCCACGGAAGTGCTTAAATGACAGTGCCTATCGTTAGGCGGTTGCTTTATAATTAAATAAAAAAATATTTTTTTTTATTTAATGTAGGGTTATGACACACTGTACCTGAAAACAGAGTTAATGAGGGTAAAATGGTCAAACACCTACCCCACTCTAGGAATAGGTATTGGTTCAGTCTACGCCTACACGTTGCATTACATTGCAACGCAAAATGCAATGGAAAAAGGGTAAAGGAATAACTTACAATGGAGTGCTGATAATCCACATGGCAAAAGTCAAAGTCAATCATCCCCGGCTTGCTGCCCGCGGTCAGCTAAATTTACGGGCACCCGGTCTCTCATTAGTTTCCTTTAAAAAGGTTTATCATTAACAGTAAATTATACTCTCAGCTTATGATACGAGTTTCCTCGGGTTCCCTTGTCCTCTGTCTTTCTGATTGGTACAAACAGCAGAGCATTGAAGCACTGATATTTCAACATTCAACATTCAACATTCAACATTTACTTGCTATTCCTTCCTTCCTTCCTTTGTATTTAAAGCTCTTTCCATTGCTTCAATCTTTATCTCACGTCACGAGTCATGACTCCTCATCTGCTATAGTTTCTTATAAGCACTTTCACTTAAAGCAGAAATCCAAATCCGAAAAGAATCACTTTTCTTTTTCATTCTTTTACTTGCGTCTTTTCCCCTCTCTCTCTCTCTCTTTATCGTTTACCCTGTACACTTTCCTTCTGGTTTCACTTGATTCTCCACCAATCGCCTACCCAGAAAGAAAGAGAGAAATAAAAAAGAGGAACTGAGCTTTATTCTTTATTCCCCTGTTTATTATAGTTGGAAGGTTGCTGGTTGGTTGCTTGGTCTAAGATTATGGGGTTATCAGGGAAGCCTCAAGTTGATGGCGGGCTGGAATCAGAGGGAAAAAGGTGGGTGATTGCTGGAATTCCTTTACGGGCTCCGTTAAAGCCTATATATACGAATCCCAGCGTTGACAAGGAAGTAGATAACAGTGAGGATGATGAAGAGTGTTCGACAACTCCTACGAGTGAAGAAGCCAGAATCCCGGCGAGGTTGACGTGTCCACCTGCTCCCAGGAAGCGAAAGTCTTCTTTGAAATGTAATTACAGTGGCGTTAGGGAGTTCTTTACTCCTCCAGATTTGGAAACTGTCTTTATACGCCATGTTGAAAGGGCTAACTAACCGAACATCGTGTTAATTAGGTTGCTTTTCATATGCCTTTCATGCTTAATTCGCTACCTTTTTTGTTGTACTCGTACTTGTTTTTCCTTCGTTTTAGGCGCTTTTGCAGTGGCTAGGATCTTTTGCACAGGGTTTATACATAAATAAATCGACATTTAATTAGCAGCTTTATTATTCTTAGATTCTACTATCTCCTTGATGTAGCAGAGAATATAACGTCTTCACACCCATATGCTTGGCTGTTTTGCTTACTGTCATCACTTAATATTAATATTTTTTAAGTTAATTATGGTGAAGATCTGGGTTTCTTGTGCGTAATCTGTTCTGTAATCTGTATCTTCTTCTTCTTCTTCTCCGCCTCCCGAATTCCATTGATCTCTTTCAAGATTGTTTCGTGCTCATGCAAGTCAACATCTCGCTAATTAAGTAGCCAAAAGTTGTCAAACGCAAAGCCAAAGTCAAGGTTAATCAATTTCAAAGAGCAAGAAAGATGCTGCACGGAAGCTCCCATGGTTGATTGACTTAAAACAAATTCACAGCCCCACAAAACCTTAAGCCAAGCCATAGACCCACCACCTTTCTATCCGGTCTCCGCACATCATCTCTTTCTGTAGACTAAGAGTTTAGTCTCACTGCATCCCACCACACTCATGAACCCCCACCTCGAACTCTTATGATAGGCAGGGAAGGGAAGGTTCTCTCACCCCCTAATGCTTTTCTGATGACTCGAGTAAAAGAAATATTAATGGACAAAACACATGTGCCAAGCAGCTGCGGAATGGAATCCTATGTGATTTTGAATGGACCTGAGTATTTTAAGACTTTCAAGCTCAAAATATCTGCAGACCAATAATTGGCAAACCCACTTACATCTATAATGCTATTCGAATGGGCAAAAACTATATGGAATGTTTATCAGAAAAGTGAAAAGAGAAAACCCATTAGTTTATTATTATCGGAGAATGTGCATGATCAAAGGGATAAGGGGAAGTTCACCCAATCTAGGGTTTATCATTTTATACATTAAACAAAAGCTTTCTCGGGATCGTAGCTGTCATTGAGGCAATAGAATTTCAACACGTAGTGGGCCAATTTGGATTAGATTACTTACTCCAAGTTATTACTTAATTGATTAAAAGTGTCCCCATTATTGGAGTCCACATGAAAGGGATCCTGTATGTTAGGCAATTACAGTGCATTATATGCATACTAATCATATTTTAAGTTCTGTTTTCGTTTTTATCTTTGAGGGAGACAAGGGGAACATCGGAATTTTAATTGATGAATTCACATGCTACACCGGAACATGCCAAGGAATAAATCAAGGTCTCGAAATGGGTGTCTGTCCTTGAACCAATTGGTTTCTGTATACATTCAGGAGTTGATCGTAGAACACAAACAGATACATCACGTGATATCCTACCAAATCACCACTGCAAAACTAAACCCAGAAGTAGATTTCCTTCTACTTCAATTCTGGGTACAGAAAACCAAATCGAGTTCCTTCTGTACCAGTTCTTCTGTAAAGGAATTTAAGCAAGCAACAATTCATTCGCCAGTGCGTGTGTGCCCCCCGCGCGCGCATGGCCGTGGGGATCGGGTTCTGATTGATTGGTGTAATGAGAACAAGTCATTTGTCGTCATTCATGACAAACGATGTGATTGGTCTGTTTGTGGGGGACATATGAACGGCAGGTTAGTCTATGAAAATGTGTACTTGGCTTCAACGGATACAAAGGACAAGCACTTCAGTTTAAGCTTTGGTAGGGACGCAAGCACGGTCCAGAGTTCTTCAGGCTTGTATTGCTGACCCAAAAATCCAGTGGATTTCTACGTGAACCCCAAGAAATTTCAGTGTCTGAGAACGACCCGCGACTTTGACAGACCCAATTTTTAGTTGCAATTTAAAAATTAAATGAAAATAAAAAATAATCTTCGGAATTAAAAATAACTATAAAAATGGTTAAATACATTAATTCACAGGCCGATTTCATTTGAGTTTTGTTTCTGGGAGATAATCGAGACTACTTAACGACTACAGTTGTAAAAAAATGACAAGATGATGCGAAGGACATGGCCGGATCGATCAGATGGCTCACGGTACACTGCTCTTCAATTACCGATCGTCGTTGACGGGGAGAACCGTCAACCGGAACTCAATTCTAGCGCATGCAAGAGAAAAATCAAGTGGCACAGCTGCTGCAGCTCGCGGTCATCAATCAACCAACGCTCGTGATTTCGCAACCCTGCCTTTCGATATCTTGACTAAAATCGCGGCGTCGTACACGCTTCATCAGCTCCGGGCGGCATCGTTGGTGTGCAAGTCATGGAACGACGCTCTTCGGCCGTTGAGAGAGGCGATGGTGTTGCTAAGGTGGGGAAAGCGATTCAAACACGGCCGAGGCGGAGTTCGTAAGAATTTGGATAAGGCTCTTGATTCCTTCTTGAAAGGCGCGGCCCGTGGCTCGACTCTGGCTATGGTTGATGCCGGTCTGATGTATTGGGAGATGGACAAGAAGGAGGAGGCTATCGCCTTGTATCGGAAAGCGGCTGAGCTTGGCGAACCAGCTGGTCAGTTCAATTTGGGAATTTCTTACTTGCAAGGTAATTTTATAGCTTTTCAATTTTATTAGGGTTTAAGGTCTAGAAACATCTCGGTTTAGGGAAAAAAAATTGTGTTTGTTTGAGAAGAAAATTAACTGATTCATCATAAGATTAAAGGAGTTTTTTTTTTTTAATAACAAGCAGTTCCTAATGAGCTTGGTTTAGTATACTTTCGGTCAAATTAAATAATTTTCTGTCATTCATTTGTGGTATACCCTAGATTTTAGACTTCTCAATTGATGGCAATTGACAATGTCAATCATCTTTATAATCTTTACTATCGTGTGCTTGTGAATATCGTCATGTGCAGTTCAACCTCCAAATACAAAGGAAGCTGTTGATTGGTTTTATCGAGCTTCCAGTGCTGGCCATGTTCGGGCTCAGTATCAACTTGCACTTTGCCTGCATCGTGGTCAAGGAGTGGATTGCAATATACAGGCGGCTGTAAGCATTTTTTTTCTTAATTATTTTACTGCCTAATGAATAAATTCGGTGAATTCCAATGTTCTGATTGTTTAGCTTCTAGTATTTTTCTTTTCTGATTAATTTTATTACTATACTTCTAACAAAAACAGGTGATTATGTAATTCCTGGCCAACTTTTTCTTTTCTTTCTTTCTCTTCTTAGTTAGTTTTTTTTTTTTTTTCAAATTATATGAATCTTTTTCTGTTGTTTTGACCAATTTGCCAGATTTTTTCCTTTTTAGTCAGCTACTTATCATGAGGTGATTTGAGATAATTAGTTACTTTTTTCTCCTTCAGTATATAGCATATTCAGGACTTTTGTTTGATAAGTTTTTTCTTGAATCAGGCTCGGTGGTATTTAAAAGCTGCAGAAGGTGGGTATGTACGTGCAATGTACAACATCTCACTTTGCTATTCAGTGGGGGAAGGTTTTCCCCTGAGTCATAGACAAGCAAGGAAATGGATGAAGCGAGCAGCTGATTCTGGTCACGGCAAAGCTCAGTTTGAACATGGACTTGGCCTATTTTCGGTACTTGACATTTCTAAATCAGCTACTTCAGATAAAACATTCATGGTTCTCATCTGATGTATGAGAAATGGGTCCCTATAACTTGAATTTAGATTCCTAGAAGCCAAGTAGAATAGAACATTTTTATGCTTTGAGCACATGGAACCAAAAGGAGATTGCATGAGGGTGGGAAAAACATTGTTCCTTTGGTGGGCACCTGGTTGACATTGTTGTAACCTTTATTCTGTTTTTCACTTAATATATATTTTCTCAGTTTCCTGTTAAGAGAGAGAGAGAAAGAAGAAAGAAAAACTAAAGAATTCCAGGGATGAGATTGGGGAGCGTGAACAAGCCTGATTCATGTGTCTTGACACTTCCATATTTCTCCAAAATAGGACAATTCCATTCTAATAGGGCAATCACTGCTTTGAAGAGCCAAGGCACCTTTAGTAGGGGGTTGGGATTCTACTGTTTCTTGTTGATTATAATCCCTCTGGCTCATTAATTATATATTTTACTTTTCTCTTTACCTATCAGTCTGATGGACATTTTGGCAATAATACTTGGCAGGAAGGGGAGACGATGAAAGCTGTCGTTTACCTAGAACTTGCCACACGTGCAGGTGAAACAGCAGCAGCTAATGTCAAGAATGTAAGTCTCCAACAATTGTCGGCTAATTCACGTGATCTTGCTATGGTACTCGCTGATAGTTGGCGTGCTTTACCTTCCATTCGCTGAGTAATACATAACAATGGTTTGTAGCCCTTCACAGTTATTGTACTAAATTAATTTTGGGTCGTGTTTTCTTTAATTATCTTCTGTATAAAGAGGAATGATAGTACAAAATCGCATGGTATTTCGTACCTCTTTTTTTTCTTTTGATCCTAGTGTTTTTGACAAATTATGAAAATTATATTCTATGATCTCTTTGAGAAATTTCAGCCTTGAGTTATTTTGTTTCCAAATGCAGGTGTAAAATATCAATTTATCTTATTTTGATTTTGTATTTTTTTTTCCTTTTAATGTCTTGAATTTGCATATCAGCCCATTGTCTTGTCCTAGAGAAAAATGGATGCCTTCTGGAGCGACATGGTTGCTGCCGGGATTGTATATTTACTTCATTATTTACCTTCCAAGGCCCGCAAAATTTTCCACGAAGCATTGGCTTAGTAGCAAAAGGATGCTTGCACTTGATATTGTTGTGAACCGCAATTCACCCATGAAGTAATTTTATTTTTTACACGCTTGATATTCCTGGTCTCTTGTTATACTACAAATATGGTCAAAAGCATATATTTCAAGGGGTATCCCTACCTGAAGTGTAATTTTTTATTTATTTTTTGGGTTCATCCTAAGGTAAGCAAATACCATGTGCAAGTCCACCTGCTGTGATCCAAAGTCTGGGCTGGATTGTGTGTTCCAATTTGGCATATCCCATGAGAAAAAGATTTGTGCAGCACGGCAGGAACTGCCCTTCGGCAATGACCACGCCCTTTTCTCGATTATGTAATCCCAAATGATGGGAATGAAGTGGCTTTTCTATTCAGATTTACTTGCTACTTAGCAGTGCAATTATTCGACTTTCCTTTTAAGAACGTAGCGGGTAATCGTTAATCTAACATTGGTTTTCTTTCCTTGTTCGGCAGTTCAGTTTTCGCGGACTAACAGATAAGATAGGAATCCTCCATCCACTTTCATCCAAGATATTTTAAAATTTAGAATGACCCGCGGAGAAATCGGATGACTATGGCCGGAAAATATTATGCCCGCACTTCGGCCACCGAGCATTAAATGCAGTAATACCAGGGACATTCGTTGACCAAGAGACATTTTTTTTTTCTATTTTTCTCTTTCAACTACACAAAAAGAACAAAAGGGCGTTGGTATCATATTTGCCAGAGCAGCACAAACAGTATTACAAACACAAGGAACTTTGAAGGAACAAGCAAGTCTACCTGGCTCTTGCAATTTGTAATAATTGTCCTCGTCCATCCTCCCAGTGAACTGGTTTTCTTCTCTTCCCTCTAACCCTCTACTCTGTTTTTGTTCTCATTTTTCTCCGTTTTAATCATTCCTCAATAAAGACTTGTAACCCCCAAAAGAGTATAAAATCAAATTCTTATCTAAAAAGCTTATCCATAACAGTTTCTTATCCATTACAGCATTATTAGTCGGCAATCGATTGCAATGACCACCTTTTTATCTAATAACACATGTTATTCGTTATTTACAATTTTATTCCTCCGAGATCATTCGATTTATACAACTAACTGGAGAATGGTCAAAAGCTGCAACTAATATTCATGGCCATTCTGTTTACACAGCAACAACAGAGGGGAATTATTTAATCTCTGTATGTGTGAGGTGGGGTGTGCAAGGAAAAAAGAAAAAAAAAAAAGAAAAAAATTGATAAAAGCAACAATTTCCAACTTTAAGTTGACTAAAATAACTCTTGTAATCCCAGAAACTGATGGCTTTGATTGAAATTAAGGTGATATGACTTTGAAACTATAGCTGTTGTAGAATGAAATAACTAAAGGTTAAATAAAGAAGTCAAGTGATCCCCACTTAAAATTGGTGTTTACTACTTGGAGAGCAAAAACACTACAATCTCAAACAAAACCTTGATTTCTTTAATTACAATCACAGTTGTTAAATGCTGATTCAATACTAATGGCAAAAGAAATTCCTGCCTACAGCACCATAGAGGAAGGGAAGGGGGCTTGGGGTTGGGGTTGTGGGTAAGGGAAACAATTGCAAAACAGAGCATTTTCAAATGAATCTCGTTTTAATAGAGTTTCAATGGGTGATTTTGAACCAGCTGGGAGTAAAGAATCAGAAAATCAGAAAATAAGTCAATTTAACTGGTAAAGCATCAAAGAGGATCCATTCTAGTTTAAACAACACGATCCCAAATGGCCGGCAGTAATGATCAAGCAAATAAGATCGGAAGTTAAGAGCAGTGTCACTAGCTAATCAATACACTAGGGTCAAACCCTTTGAAAGATAACCTTATGAAGTAAGAATTAACTGTGAAATTGAGACATACAGAAAAATAAATTGGAAGAAAGAGAACAAGAAAGTCAAATTAAATCGGTCCATATAAACCACAACTCAACTAGAAGTTGTGCTGCTAACAGGTATTAATCCACCTAATTTGTTTTAAAATAATGAATAATTCTTTTGCCAGAGAACTCTCTACCTTGATTAATTACTATCTATAATTTGGCGACTCAATGATCTGTATTTCTGTACCCCTATTCCCTTCTGATAAAAATGTATCAATTGAACAATTTACCCAAGAAGAAAAATTGGATACATCAAGGCATGTAGGATGGTCTTTGAGGATGAACTCCAGTGTGGTACAGATTGAGGTGATATATTGCTTTTGACACCAATTCTTTCAACTCAGGATGTTGAGCAACCACAGTGCGGTCAGTCCCCTCAAGGACGTTCAACACCCTAGCTTGTTCCAAAGCCTCACTATTGCCAGCATGTAATGCAAGGTAGCAGAGCAGAATCAACCCATGCAATTGTGTCCGATCATTACCCCTTAGCAGTTTCATCAACGATGGAACACCATTGAACTCAATTATAGCCTTTGAATGCTCCATACATAGAAAATTATCTGGACAAGAAAACTTCTGCACTGCAATGGCAGCTTCCGTTGCCACCTCTTGGTCTCTATGACTAAGTTGAGCCACTAAAGGAACAAGCACTCTTATCTCCCTAGCCGGGAAAGTCCTAGCCAATGAACCGATAGATTTTATAGCGGGAATTTTCAGTGTGGGGTTATCAAGATCTTTAATTAGCCTCAATAGTTGATCCACAACTGCTTTAGCGGCAGGTGAATTGGTCTTAAAGGCCGCACGCCTAAGATCAGAATTAGATTCAGCTGCATCAGTTATCTCCATTATAGTCATCAAACAATTAAACTGCAACTCTCCTTCTTCCTTCTCAACCAATTTCGCCAAACAAAGCAACCCTTTCGTCTCAGATATTCTCTTACTATTTGACACACTCCCTCTTGCAAGCATCCACAATGCCTCGGCAGAAGCAATTTTCAGCTTAATCTTCTCATCGGCCTTCTCATTCTCTCTGTCCTTCCTATTCTGCCCTGAGCTACTACCACTACCCTCTGAATACAAATTCATATAGGGACGATAATTCTTAGAACCAACCGATGATTTTTTCTCCATTTCTTTATTGATCTGAACAAGAGAATGAATGCTTTGCTTACCCAAATTCGTCCTCGGATCCTCCACAAATGTCTCGAAAGACAGCAATGTGAC
Organism: Khaya senegalensis; assembly: GCA_032402905.1. Classification (NCBI taxonomy): domain Eukaryota; kingdom Viridiplantae; phylum Streptophyta; class Magnoliopsida; order Sapindales; family Meliaceae; genus Khaya; species Khaya senegalensis. The sequence goes on along the minus strand of CP135534.1, from coordinate 1,011,958 downwards.
AAGTGGCCTAATCACGTTATCTCTGGCGAAATCATCTTGTGCCACCGGATCATGCTCTGCCATTCTTGCCACCAAACTCGCCATCTTAATCTGAACTTTCGTCGTCGAATCACTTAAAACATTCACGATAATAGGAACCCCAAGCTCGCTCACAATAATCCTCACTCTCTCTTGATCATTGGCGATGTTATGAAGCGCTGTCGCAGCCGCAATTTGCGCCTCGGACGACCCCGTTTCTTTTAATAATTTTAATAACGGAGGAATTCCGCCCTCTTCAACTACAATCTTCTTATTACGGTCATTATCACTAGCCAATGAAGCTAATTCATTAGCGGCTTCGATGCGATCACCTAATTGACCCATTTGAATCGAGGCGATATAAGACCAAACCCAAGATAAAATCGGGTCGTTACTAGCTATAGGTGGTAAAGAGAGAACAATACCGCCCGAAGCGCCACCGTTTTCGGCGTCGAAGATACTCAATAGCCACTTCATGTCACCTACAGAAGCGTCGAGCAGGTTTAAGAGCTTGCGAAAGTCGGCGGTGCTGACTATGGTGACAACGCGTCGCAGGACGCTCAGACGCTTGCACTTGCGGACTAGGGTTAGGGCACGCTCCAGGTTCTTCCCTACCTCCGAAATTACACGGCGAATCGGACGCTCGTACAGCGACTGAGTCGAGGTAGTGAAGCGGACCACAGTTCGGAGCATTTGAGAGAGCCGATCCACTTGTTTACCAACCTCTCCACACTCGACTTTGAACGACTCCGACTCGTCCACCGCCGCTCGAACTCGCTCCGCTAACAAAATCGGGTACGACAACTCGTCCTCGATTCGCTTCTCTTCTATTGAAGATGCCATAACAGTCACTGTAACTGAGTTTCGCAATCCGTCCCGTCTCCGATTTTCAGCAAATCTCCGAAATTTCGGCTGCGGGGTGTAGGTCGAGTCTACGGCGAGTCAGCGGGCTTGCAGTGAAAGTATATTATTGTTCATTTCATTCTTCTGCGCATGTTTGTGTGTCCTACTTTTTTCTAGGAAATTGTATTGGTATTATTGGTGTCCAGGAATCTTTCACAGGCGCGTGGTGCGCGTGGTGTGAATGGTAGGATTAGGAAGCGTCAAAGTGACGAGTCATTTACTTTGGCGTGCCCAAAGGTCGTTTACGTTATGGATGTGGACCAGATAACGAAAGGGAGCGAGAGTGCCGTGCACTTGTGGAGAAAGAGCGTGTTTACTAATTGTCTGCGTCAATTTTTCTTTTCTTTTTTTTTAAAAAAATTATTTTTAATTAACGAAGTTGTTGGAGTACGGTATATCCATCTTACCCACTGTAAACTCAGTACTCTGTCCGGCCGACGCGCTGTTCTTAAATATGTAGTGAATTCCCGCAGTAATTTGTTTCATTTTTACCAAAATAAACCAATAATTCTGACCAGATTCCTGTAACTTTGTTTGCCGGGGCGACTAGAGTTGAGGGCACGTCTTTTCTTATTAGATGCTTGTCTTTTTCTTTTTATTTATTTTTAATTCTCTATTCTATTACTGCGTCTGCACTTCATTCGTATCATACTGTGGGATTTTCTAGTAAGAAACGGAGTGAATTAAGAAGCAGACGATTCAACAATTAATTCCCAAGTCCCAACTTGAGTGGTCAGGCAGTCGGGGTCCACTAACAGATGATAATGAAGCTGCATACGGTTATGGTTAGCTAGAATTTTCTGGTAGACAACTCAAAAGTCTTAATACATCCAAGACAGCTTGGCAAGGATGGCGTACCCTTTTGATAGTATTGGATACATTTGCGACCACTTATTTGACAACAAAGGAATGATACCGAGACATTTATTGAGATAGTACAAACGTTTCGGAAAAGAAAATCGTATCATTTGTCGGAAATTGGCTCCATTATTTAACAAAACAACCCAGTTGAATAAACCGACCACCGCAAACCCAACCAGCATCCATCGGTTCCGTTCATCCATTCAGAGCTTGGCAAGCAGCCCACTCTGGATTGGCTTTTCAGCTATCACGTTGTCCTTGAGATCCAAGTCGCTTGAACTTGGAGGGACATCCACTGCTGGTGAGCAATTGAAGAACCCATGCGGCTGCATCACAAACAGGAAAAATAAAATTTACTAATTGACTACAAGTTTTGATGCAGTTAGTAATGTGATTTATATGCGGAATTGAACAAACTCGACAGCTATCTTGCTGCTAGGATGAGTAGAATACCATGAGCGTAAAGCCAATGCGGTCCACAGGCATGACAGGCCAGTCTTCCAGTCGAGGAATGTGTGTCACTCCAAAAACATACCTGCATTAATTTGACAAAAAAAAAGAATGGGTTCACTATCATTTTCCAGGTGAGGTCTCCTAAACGCTATGCCAACATTAACTCAAATCATACATATGCTAGAACAACATGAACTGTACTACCCTTTCTTCGGGTGAAAAAGATGCGTACAACACAGGCATGTGACAATAAAATGCATGGATTTATGGTGCAAAATCCACAAAATATTTTGTAAATGCAGACAACTTTTAATTCTAGTTAAAACAGAATGTAAGCTAACCACAGAACAATGTCAGTTTCTTCCAGAGAGCGATTTTGCTTAACCCAAGTAGCCAATCCTTCTCCAACTCGTGGATTTTGATTAGGAAATTCTCCTCCAGGGTACATTTCATCATGTGCATAAGGAGTGACCCAGAGATTATGCTTCAAGAAAGCAGCTCTTCTTAAAAATTTTGCCTCAGAGCCTGCTAATGGCAAACAGTTTGAACCAGGTACTAGCTTATAACCAGTTAGTTGTCCAGTGCGATTGACAGTTCTAGTGTTTCTGATCTGAAAAATGAAGTGGCACATATCAATGAAGCGATCAATCAACAAATTTAATAGTCCTATTTCCTTTTCCAACCATTTCTGCCCTGCCCCAAATTTCATGTCCCTAATTGATGGCTACATAGACATTTAGTAAATGTAGTCCAACTTATGCTACAATAACTTAAATCAATCAAAAATTGCAGCTGCTGCAGTCATCACCACCCCAAACAACTACAAAAATCCCCTCATTGCTGATGTAAAATCGCAACCAACATTGTTCTACAATTTTGAGTGCACACTTCCATCCAATTTACAAACAAAATGAAAAGATGAGCTACAACAGAAGATATCTTACAATCCAATGGCGAGCAGTTAAAGGATTACAATCACGCATCGCTTGCAATTCTGATCTGAGCAGTTCGTCTTCAGCATAGAATCCATTATTGTGAACATTATTCTTCCCTGGTTCTTCAACTTTAACATTCACCTCAGCAACCTACAGCAAGAGAAAATATGTAGATCTTACTATCATGTGAACACATTAGCAAATAATTTTCCATTATAGTTGAATAACAAACAATTAAGTAAATGTCAAGAGTTAAATTATAGGGTGCATTTCACACGCAACAGAATATGATAATAGGCCGATGACTAAATCAAAACTAGATTTCACCAACTCGCAACGAAAATAAGTAGTCAATACAGAAATTTCCCTCAACTGTGGCAACCTTTAGTTGGACAATTTGCGAGTGGATCAAGGGACACTTGTGAACAATAGGTTCATACACAGTAAAACCTCCCAGGGCCAAGGAGTTCAACTTGAATTTACCCTATAGTATCAGAGAAGATTTCCAAATAAAAGCAAACCTACTTTCCAAGTATTTGTAAAATAAAATTTAAGCCACCAAAAGATCTACTTGAGTAAGCAGACCTCAAAATGGAACTATGAAGATAATTCTAAATTTGTAGCTAAATTGCAAATAGTGGAATTTTTATAAAGCCTATTGTTAGGTAAAACCCTCATGAAAATATTCTGAAAAAATAAATTGAAATTTTAGCATGTGTCTACCGCTGACCTATAAGTGTATGAAGAAAAGGAAAATCCTCAGTAATCACATAGGCTTACCTGATTAAATGTTTCACCAGGCCTGCAATCAACTGCCATATCCATACGTGCCACAAAAAAGTGTTGATGAACAGGTGCATACAACCCAGGTGCAATAGTGGTACCATATTTTCGTATTTCTCCAGGTTGCAGAGCTCCTAAGCTGAGAATTCCTGTGAGCTTAACCTCAGCTTCAATTTTACCATCCTATAACATAATATTGTACCATTAGGATTTAAGTGGCATAATTTGATCCAAATAGCATTAATTTATACAGAAAGACTTCAAGAAACTAGAACTCAGAAAGTATTCTCCAACTCAAAACAATCTAATGTTTAACAGATGAAAAAATATTCATTACTTCACTCAGAGGGCATTAATATATTTAAGAGGAGAAAGTTACAATAGGAAACAAATGGAACTAACAAATAACACTGTGCAAGGAAACAAAATTCCAGATAAAATCAAGGAATCAATTAACTTGCCTGATAAAAATGCCAGAAAAATCCGTATTCATAGTTGGCCACAGTACATACGAATGACACTGATAGCCTTCTAGACCTTCGAACTTCTGCTAAACCTGTTCTCCAGTCTTGGTGCTTCCATAAGATACCGTGGTCCTCTTCATGCAAACAAACACAATTCTCAATTGTTTCAACACCTCCGGTAAAATTTGTAAAATGTGCATCAAAGTACTTGATATACCCCAAACAATCACAACCCTGAGGCATCAACATTATATCAGGTAAAGAATTTACTTTGAAAAAAAAGTTATCTGCAATATGTAAATAAATTATAGTCACAAGGAAAAGCAATGAAGGATGTGCTTAACCTTCTTAAGAGAATGTGCATTTTTACCCAGCCCATCTTCTCCCGCGTCAAAGGCATTTTTCCTGTAATGGGGATCATTTGGATCCCCATAAGGGACCACCATCTCAACAAAGCTTAGCCTGTGAGCTACAGGCCTCCGACCTATGCTACCATCAACATATGCAACAGAATAGATAACCAAACCCTCCCTGGGAGTAAAACCAATACGAAAATTCCACTGACAACCAAAATTGAATTATAAATTAAACAAACAATATTTATAACCAATAAGATTTTTGTCAAACTTAAATAAATCAATGTAGTTAAACAAATAAGCACCTTCTGCCATTCCACAAAATGTCCACTCACACGAAAGCTTGGACCTTCAGGCTGAACAATCTGAAGGGGTTTCACATCACTTCGGTCAACACCTCCCCGTGTTTCACCAGTCGTATAGTTTCTTAATGGATCAGCTGGTGGTAGGGGAACAAGTTTATGGTCTTCAAACTCAATCACCACCATATTCTGCATATCGACAAGCACATGGATACCTTCAACTGGACGAGCATATCCATTTTCCATAGGGCAGTCACTCTCAGTTCTGCAGAAGATGAGTGGTTTAGCAAGCCTGCGACTTGGTGCATCAGCATCACTGTGATACCCTACACACCTATAGGAAAAGAGTGCGCACAAAACATTAGGAGTTAAAGACATGCACAGAAAGCACATTCTCATAAAACATCTGTGTGAAAGAATCTCAACATAGTACTAACCAGGGATCCACCATAACAAGATCCATGTCCTCAATACCCCTCTTCTTCATTGCCTCTTGAAATGGTGGGAAGTTTTTGACAACAGCTTCACATTCAGCGTATTCCTCAGCATCCTGCAATTTAAAATTCAAGAAAGAGCTTTGATATTGGAAAAACATGAGTAGAACTAAAGGAGAGAGATGTTACTAGTGTTCTACAGGTACACATGGCATTAAAGAATTACAGCACACACTCCTAGATCATAAATCAAGTAATCATCTATCGGCATAAATATTAGTTTGAAAATCATTATTAGAAGTGATTTATAGCAAATGCGTAGTTGTGATTAGGTGTTAAGAACATACTCAAATCAAAGCACAGAACATAATCTGCCCAACTAGAAAATTTTACTCCTATAAGGATCCATATTTACAATCAAACTGAATCTATCAGGCAACTTTGAACACATACTCTGTAAAATTACTGAGGTAAATTAAAATGACTACGAATAACAACATGAACATAGAAAAATCCTATGCACATATATATAACGTTATATACCATAGGAGGTTGGACATCTGGAACAACTTTTGATGAAATGAATTTGCCCCTATGGTGGCCACCTCGAGTTGCAGC
>CP135534.1:870280-1001334 GCA_032402905.1 Khaya senegalensis | reverse complement strand
CATAAAGAAAAAATAATGCTCTTCCCACTCACACTTGATTTTCACCTCACCGATGACTTGATCATGCCCTCCACGGGCTTGAATTTCACCTCTCACACTGCACTCACGGGGCTACTATTGTTTCTTTACTCTAATAACTTTGGTTTTCTAGTTTCTCTCCGAGTAGCCCTAGAATACTCCGGATGTGACGATTGTCAGTCTGCCAACAAAGAGAGAGTCTTGGAACAACACTGTTTTATTATATTAATTATACACTTTTGAATAATACCATTTTATCATGTCAATAATGTTAATACAATAATATCATTTAATAAATAAAGTAAAAAAAATATTTTTATTGATTATGGATAAAATAAATTAATAAAAAAATTTAATATTTAATTAATATAATAAAAAAATATATGAATTATTTTATTAATCTTTTTAACTCATAACTAATAAAAATATTTTTTTTATCTTATTTATTAGACAGTCTCATCACATCAACAATATTAACATAATAAAATCGTCTTATCTAAAACTCTCCAATCATAATAAAGTGTAACTTTAAAGAACCAATAATGTATAACATAAAAGATAATTAATGATTGAAATTTAATTTTAATTAATTTTTATTTATTAAAATATTAAAAAATTACCTTAACTTTTGTATTCTTACCAAGTTCAACCCCCCCCCAAACCCTTACACTAATTTTTTAAAATAAAATTTGATTTTTTTATTTTTTATATTATATCATGTGTCATTTAATGTTTTAAAAATTAAAAATATAAAAGAGGTTACGAATCTTTTTGAATAACAAGTACACTACATTATGTGGTCCAAAAAAGGCAAGTCCAAAATCTTTCTCTGGAAAGTGAAAGGATGCCGACTGCTTCCTTTATCTCCCAATAAAGAAGTCGACAAGAATCAATGGTCAATGACAAAATCTGATCCAGTGATAATGCTCAAAATCAATGACAGGAAATACATACCTGTATTGCGTGACTACCGTCTATCCGCCATTCAAACCTGTCCCACTTCTGGCTTTATTTCCGCTGGCACTAAAAGCTAGGCTTGCTGCAGCAGCCTGCGGATTCCAATATATTCACATGGACAAGGCATCTGCTGAGACTGAAGTTTTCCCGTTTTAAATGTACAATTACTTGAGCTAACAGCCAATAGCTAGCTTTCGGGTCACTGTCTTCAATGGAGGATAGCAAGCAGGAGCCATTTCTCTCCCAAAGAGACGAGGATCAAATCGTAGAGCAAGTGCATGCGCTTCCCTCCTCCTTCACTTTTACAGCTGATGCCGACGATATCCCTCCCGTCAATACTGTTGGTGGTTGTTTTGCAGAGTACTTGAGAGAGTCCAAGAAGTTTTGGTACCTTGCTGCTCCCGCTGTCTTCACCTCCATCTGCCGATTCTCTCTCGGAACCGTTACTCAACTCTTTGCTGGCCATATAAGCAGTCTCGCCCTCGCCGCCGTCTGCGTTGAAAACTCTGTCATCGCCGTGTTCTCCAATGGGCTCATGGTACCATCATATGATCCCTATTAATGCATGCTTCTTTGTAAATACCTTTCCTCTAGTTTTCAAGGCAAACGTATATTCGGTTGCTATACCTCTAACAATTGTGCAATACTTGAAACATCTTCTATCTTCATCAAAACAACTAGTTATTATTAAATTATGAAACTAATTAGTACTGTAAATCATTCCATAGATTTATATTAAATGGTTGAAATTGCATAATTATTATGCAGTAATTATAAAGAATTTTTTTTTAATAATTAATTACACTAAAAAATAAATTGGCATACAAAATTTATGTTTTAATTAAAATAACTCTCACCATTTTAGTATGATTTTATGTTGAAATAATTAAAAATTTATCAAAATAACGCGTAGATAGAATTATATATGAAAATTATAACTATTTTCTTTAAATATGATAAAAAATTTAATTTTTATAAAATATAAAATTACTCTTATATTAGCAATTGGTGAAAATATGAAAGTAATTCGTTTATTATTTTTATTTTGTGTTATTTTCATTTCATTTTTAAGTATAAAATTTATTTATTAAAATAATAAATACATAAAAAAAATATATTTTATATTTTTAAAACGATAATAAATTACTACCTTAATAATTTTTAAAAAAAATATTTTATCACCTATAAAAATCAAGCATGCAAGATTTTTTTTATTTTTAAATTTTTTTAATAAATTATTATAAATATTCTCGGATATAAAGATAAACAATAGTAATTTTTTGTTTCTTGTCATTAATAAATTATTTTGTTAAAATAAATTTATATAAAATTTTTATTAATAAAATATTTTATCAACAATTTTTATGCATTCAATTTTTTATTAAGTGAATTTTATATTTAAAAATAAAAGAAGACAAAAAAATAATAAAATATTATTTAATAGAAAGGAAATTTTTAACAAATCAATGATTGAAGGTAATTTTGTATTTTTAATAAAATGTTATTTTTTTATTACATTTAGGAAAGGTGATGATGGTTTTCATATATAACTCTACCTACCTGTTATTTTGACAAATTTTAGAAGAAGTAAATGTTAATTACCTTAAATAATACTTATATTTTTTGTTACTAATTTGACTTTTTTTCTCAATATTATTTAGACATAAATGTTCAAATGGTAATTAAGGAATACGTCCCCTAAAAATAATGATTTGCTAAAAATATTAATGTAATTACTTTATTATTTTTTTCTTTTGTTTTCTTTTATCTTTATTTTTGAACATAAAATTCACCAATTAAAAATTAAAAAATTATTAATAAATAATATTTTTATTAATAAAATTTTTAAAATATAAAATTTACTCTAAGCAAAAGCAAAATAATTTATGAATGAAAGTAAACAAAATATCATTAATTATTTTTTTATATTCATAAAAAAAAGTATTTTTTTTGATAATAAACAATAAATTGTGTACGTTTGATATTTATAGATAATAAAATATTTCAAAAAAATTAATAAAGTATTATTTTATTATCATCTCCTTAACTTTAAAATATAATTTTTATACTTTCAAATTTTTAATAAATAAATTTTGCACTTAAAAATATAATAAAAATAAAAATAAAATAATAATAATAAAGATATTACATTAATATTTTCAGGTTGGCATGGGAAGCGCACTGGAAACGCTATGCGGGCAAGCAGTCGGAGCAAAGCAGCTACATATGCTAGGGGTTTACCTGCAGAGATCATGTATCATCATCAACACTACGGCGTTATTGCTACTGTTGTTATACCTATTCGCTGGGTCACTTTTGGAGCTTATAGGCCAGACGCCAGCTATATCAAAGGCGGCCGGGACATTCGCAATTTGGATGATACCTCAGCTTTTTGCAATGGCCAATTATTATCCAATAGCTAAGTTTTTACAAGCTCAAAGCAAGATCATGGCGATGGCTTTGATAGCAGGCGTGGCCTTGCTACTGCACACTGTGTTTAGCTGGTTGCTGATTTTCAAGCTGGGATGGGGATTGGTGGGTGCAGCCGTCGTGTTAAACGGATCCTGGTGGTTCATAGTGCTGGCTCAGTTCTTTTACATTCTATATGGGACTTGTGGCGAAGCTTGGTCCTGGTTTACTTGGAAGGCTTTTGAAAATCTATGGGCGTTTGTTAGATTATCCATGGCATCAGCTGTAATGTTATGGTAATTAACAATTAAAATGTATTCTCAAGTGTTCAAACATCTTTGTTCTGATCGTCTATTCTGAACTTTTAAAAATTTTTCTTGTTATTCCTTTTCAATCTCTCAGTTTGGAATACTGGTATTTCACAATACTAGTACTATTCGCCGGATATCTAAAGAATGCAGAAACGTCGGTGGATGCCTTCTCCATATGGTGAGTTTCTATGCTACATGTTGACTGAGTGTACAAAATCGACAAGGCTTTACCTTCTAAGTAACCAAGGAACTTTCTGTGTGACTATGGAAATTTGATGTTCATGGTTCTGTTGATTCACTTTTGTCAATTTTGCAGCGCGACTATACTGTGCTGGGCACAAACGATGGCACGAGGGATCAACGCGGCTGTAAGGTTTGAGGCCCAAACTTGCCTTGTATCAAGCTATACAATACTTTTTCAATTTCAGGCACTTGATCGTTTCAATTTTTGAAGACGTGCAGTGTGAGAGTGTCAAATGAACTGGGGGCGGGTCATCCAAGAACAGCAAAGTTTGCATTACTGGTAGCTGTAACATCTTCCTTCACCATTGGTCTTTTCCTCTTTCTGCTTCTGATCGTCACGAGAGAAGTGTACCCGTCTTTATTCACAAACGACACCCAAGTCCAAGCTCTTGTTAAGGAGCTCACACCATTGTTGGCTCTCTGCATTGTCATTAACAGTATTCAACCTGTTTTATCGGGTAAATATATGTTGAGTTCTTATAGAGTCAAATCCGAATGTTCTCATCTAATGATTTCTGTATACAAACTTTCCTTTTTCCTCTGCCATTGCTTGGATTTACTTGTAAAATATACTTGACTGACTTGGCGTTGATATTTCTGTAGGGATGGCCGTTGGAGCTGGGTGGCAAGCGATTGTAGCCTACGTGAATATTGGGTCCTATTATCTCCTTGGGATTCCTGTGGGTCTAGTTCTGGGTTACCAGCTGAACATGGGTGTCAAGGTAACATCTTTTCCTCTTCTAATTTGTCAAAATTGTTTGAACAGGAGAGATTGTCGCATGGTAACTGTTGAATCTGACTTTAGACGTCAATGTTAAGCATACTAATATGGCAGGATTTACAAGCTTATAAGCCTCCTACTCACAAACCAACATGATAATTAATCTGACGGTTCAGCCATTTGATAATGTTTTCAGGGCATCTGGGTTGGAATGATGTCAGGGACCGCTGTCCAAACTTGTATCCTCTTTTACATGATTTATAAGACAAACTGGATTAAAGAGGTAACCCTTAAACGATTTTTTCACGTAAATAGAGTCAAGATTTCAGCCTTTATCATTGTGAACAGATTTCTTTCCCCATATATGCATATGCATGACCTGTCTGCCTCTCAAGTGGAGGAAGCAAAGTAGGTTCGAGCGGACTTCAGTAAACTGATCGACATGATCTGGCGTAAATGCAGGTTTCTGTCGCCGAAGAAAAAATAAGCAAGTGGGGAGGGCTCGCTGCAGATTCCGGAGACAACGATTTAATCTAGGGATAAATCCCGGCCTTGCGTCATGTATTTTGGCTAAATGAGAACGTACGATAGCATGGTTATCGAAGGCGTACGAGTTCTGGCATAAATTTTACATTTATCATCAACTGTTCTTAAGCTAATCATGACTTCATAAGCAAGAGGTTTGTAATAAAGGAAGCAGGCAATGTTTCAAAACAACAATTATATCCATTGCTATTTGATCGTGATGACTCTGGGACAAGCGATATCGAAAAGGAAATTTTAGGTAAGAAAATCCGGCTGGGTTTTGAGTAGGATAATCCAGAAGATTCATTTGTTTTAACCCGGCCATGTCTGTCGCCAGAAACCTGCTAAACGCCAAATACCAACTCAACCAACTGACAGCCGCGCTTAATGCGAGCTATACAGGTCCATAGCCACCGTTAAAATCTATCATTAACGCAGGCTTGCAAGGTCGGAACATCACATGCTGTAGCATAATGAAAATTGCACCATGCCCAAAGTCTTTTTTCGATAACTGTGTTTAAAATAAGAATTGCACCATGGGCATGAGTCTATTTTCTTAATTTTTTATATTTTTAATTATTTTTTATTTATTAAAATATTTTAAAAAATAATTAAAATAAACTTTAAATCCTCCCTTATCTTCTATATTTATACTGAGGGGAGAATGATTGTCCCTCTTCCTCCAACATAAGGATCAAATACTAGAGCAAGTGCATGGTTTTGGTACCTTGCTGGTCCAGCCTCCACCGCCATCTAACGATTCTCTCTCGTTGCCATCACTCAAGTCTTTGCTGGCCCTCGCTGCCGTCTCCGTTGACAACTCCGTCATTGCTATGTTCACCCACGGTATCATGGTAATAGAGTGTCGCTTTTAACGCATGCTTGATTATGCTCCATTCTTTTTCTCCGGTTTTCAGTCGAACTTATATTCAGCTGTTCGGTAACGAGCGGCAATGGGCTTCTGCAAGTTCTGTTTGTTTGTTCATTATTGTGTGTTTTCGTTTTAGGAGTGAGAAAAGGAAGGCGCTTAATTTCTGTTCTTAATTATGATTTTGACTATGAAATCGATGTTTATACGTAGCTACGCTGAGTAAGTTGATTCAGTTGTGTCACTTTAGAGTAATAGAATAGAATAGCTACACGACTGCTATGAATTCTGTACCTGCGGCACAACTATATTGGGGCGGGCACTGATGATGGGTCTAGCAACAGATGCGACTGTACAAGGTAAAGTTTGGTTTGGCTTGATTTTGGTGCCCAAACTCACCTGCTTTCGAGCTATATAACAATACTTTGATCATGGTTTTAAAATTAATGGCCATTACTGGCAGCTGCAAGCCCGTAACGTCTTCCTTCATCGTTGGCCTTTTTCCTCTTTCCCCTCCCTGGTTCTGATCATCTCAAGGAACCTATGCCCATCCTTGTTCACAAACGACACCCAACTTCAAGCTCTTGTGAAAGACCGACATCTTTTTTGGCTCTCTGCATTGGCATTAACAATGTTTAACCTGTTTCATCTGGTAAACAGAACATGTATACATACTAACTGCTTGCGTTTTACTATTCAGATTTCAGAGGTGGTCAAAATTAGTCGATTTTAACGCAGGGCTTGCAGTTGGAGCCGGCTGGCAAGCTACTGTAACACACGTGAATGTTCTATGTTCCTGGGGGTCTGATACTGGGATACAAGGTCGACTTGGGTGTCAAGGTTCTACCTCTAGGAGATCTGCTGTATCCTTTTTTACATGATTTAATAAAAACAAACTGGATTAAAGATGTAATTAAAGAGGTAAGTGTTTTTATGTCCACACAATTTAGCTTTTCCACATTTATGCCTAATCAAATTCCACATCTCGCCTTTAATGGGGGGGGTAGAAATTCAGAGGTAGTAAACAAATATATATATGGACAGCTAAAGCTGATGGTGTATGAATGCAGGCTTCCGTGGCTGACGGGAAAGTAAGGAAATGGGGCGGGCTTTCCAGTTCCATCGAGAACAATCCACTTCAATGAAATACATTCAGGATCTTTTGCCAGATATGACATGATGTTTTCTCTAAAAGACGTTCTCAATAAACGAACATATAAGAAGGCTAAGTCGTTGGAACAAGTGAAACACATGCCTTCAACAATACTAAACTTTAGTTGTGCCATCAAAAACCAAACTTCAGTTGTGTCATTTGATGGCACAATCAAAATTCAGTTCCAAGTACCCAATAACAATCAAAAGTAGATAAATAATAGTTTCAAACCCCAAACTTCATGCAGGAAAAATGATGAACGAGCCAAGGAAAATAAACTACAAGAAAGAACCAAAGCACACGAGGCTCAATATGTAGTTGGTGGAGTTGCAAATTAAAAGATTTTATCAGGTGGAGAAAACAGACAAGGAGGTAAAAGATGCCAACACAAAAAAATGCTTGGAGACAAAAGGGGCTTCTGTGCATCTACCATTGACAAGTTGATCATACACAAAACTACAGCAACACAAACAGCATTTCAAGTTATGCAAATGCAAGACCAAAGAAAAGAGAAACAGCCCTGTTTGTGACACAGGAAACCCAAGCATCACCCCCAAACACACCATTTGTACGCAATTCAAGATATCGATTCAATTCAATAAGCTTGATTCAGTACAAAGTGAAAACACAAGATGAGAAGCTAGGAGCATTGCTGCGCAAAAGATTCAATCATAAACCCGCAAATCAAATTTGACAACAGTCTGTAGGAGGTTATGAACCGTCTCATTTTCAAGCAAAGTAATAACACATAAAAAACATAAATCATAACAGCTGACATTAGGACTGAAAAAATTCCGTCATCAACCATGACATAAAATATAAATAAACCATTGATGCCGCATTTAATCATTAAAAGATTGTAATTTAAATAAGTCTCGACAGATTCCAAAGTGAAACAAAATCACTAAACCAGGGAAAATTATCAAAATCACCCTAAGCAGTGAGCACAACAGCCCCACCGGCCTCCTTGATCTTCTTCTCAGCGGTCTTGGAGACAAGCTTGGCCTTGACAACCACGGGCTGATTCTCAGGCAAAACACCTTTGCCCAAAACCTTAAAGTAGCCGAACTGAGTAACATCGATCATCGGAACATTGTCTTTGCTGGCCTTGGCTTGAACATCTAGAGGTACCATGGACCAGAGCTTGTCCACGTTGACAATGGGGCAATAGAACTTATTGCGGAGCTTGTGGAAGTATCTCATCCCTACTTTACCAAAATAACCCGGATGGTACTTGTCGAAGAGGATCCTATGGTGGTGCATACCTCCAGCGTTTCCGCGACCGCCGGGATGCTTTCGGTGCTTGCCAATACGCCCGTGACCAGCGCTAACGTGACCCCTCTTCTTTCTGTTCTTCTTGAAACGGGTCGTCATTTTGCCAGATCCGAGAAGAATACAAGGCGAGCGTCCGGGTGTCGGAGAGGAGAGAGGGAATAAGAGAAGGATTGGGGATTTATATGGTGGCGAGGGTAGGGTTTTGCTGTGATTTACGAGTGTTGTATTATGCATGCGGCGGAATTTAATGGGCTTTAATGTGGATCTGTAGTTGGGCCTACGATATGTCGATAAGACAATTGAGCAAGTTCAGTCCACATTAATTAGGATCTAAAAATAAAATTTAATAATTATAATATAAATTTTTATTTAATAATTTTTTATAAATTATCCACTTTTTTATAAATCAAACTCATTCAAACCAATTGGAACTAATAATTTGGTTTAATTCTAAATATTATTTGTTCAAATTTTGTTTAAAAAAGTTAAAAATATTTATTTTAATAACTCGGGCATACATGCATGACATCAAGATCATCTAGTTTAGGCCCATGAGATCTTGGAAAAGCTTGAGATATGAAAGCAGCCTAGCTGACAATGAAGATCGGAGCAGCCAACAATTGACTGATTTTTGCACTTCTTAAAGAATATTGGAAGAGATAAGACACATATTTCTGCTTCATACATACATACATACATACAATTATACAAGTATAATGAATTCACAATAACGCTGGAAGAATATTACATGAACGCAAGGCCAACCTAAAAATCAAATGAACACATCATGACTGAGAACAGTTATAATGCGGTTGGTGCATGTATGTGTGATTCATCTTTGAAGAATGATTGCAGCTCCAACCAAGCCAAACCATAACGTCAAAGCTACCCAAAAGGCGCGATTTTTCTCCAATCCAATGGGAGGTCGCCATACTAGAAAGTCCCCTAAAAAGTCTCTGGATGATGGAAGCTGGTTGGTTGTTGACCCACTTCTCCGCTGATCCCTGTCTTTGTTTTTATCACTCCATGTCCCTGCATAACTGTAATGGTGGCACACAAATAATCCAAAAACCATTAGTGAGCTGGTCATCCGAGGCAGGATTGAAGCCTGGAGATTGTGGAACTGAAAGCATGGGGTATATTGAAATCATGAAATTGCTGACTCAAAACTGTGCATAGAGATTTAAAACAACAAATGAATAAAAGTTATAGTCTCATAAATCTACATTTTAAGCACTTTCTAGACTGCCTCTGTTCCAAAAAAAAAAATAATGTCAAAGGAAGATCTCACTATAATTAAAGTATACAACTTCTTCATATCTGAGTTCGTTTCAGAATGCAATATTATATAACTATTAGCAAAAGTTGTGATGTGTGATGTGCATGATCAGCTCAAATATAGAAATGAAAGGTTCCAATTTGGGGGACTTTAGGTCATCAACAAAATCTGTTCTCGTGGCCATGGTTCTGTAATTTCTCTAAAATAAACACCTGATATAACATCACATGTATCAAATGGTGATACACATATATCAAATGGTGATAAAGCATTGGTGTGAGAACATGATCAGAGCTTGCTTTTTCTTTTTCTTTTTTTTTTTTTTTTCCAGTTTTTGATGCGAGGACAAGAAATGTAAATAGCAAAGTCCCAACTTGCAACAATTATAAGCTCTGTTAAAAGACTTCACTTCAACTATTGATGACAGTTCAAAATATAGCAGGATATAAATCATGAAATGAAACTAGGATCATGTGAGGGGTGTGTATGCAATCAAAAGAAACTGGGAAAAAAATGCACAAAAAGCTGCTGTTACTTTTATCCTTCCCAAGGTAATCAAGTTATAAGCACTGATCACAACCAAAAAGAAAGAAGCAAGTCATTGGCATAATAGCATCGCTTGATTCACAGTATAGTAAGAAAAGAGACCGGTCACAGCAATAATCTAAGCATGAAAGGTAGCATATCTAGTGGCAGCAATATAAAGTGTAAAATCAGTCATTCTTATCTAACTAGAATAATAATAGAACAGTAGTTGGCAATTATATATGTATGGCCTTATTTCTGGTTTAAGCTATAGGAAATCAAAAAGGATGCAAACAAATATTAACAGTGTAACAATCAAAAAGTTAAAAGAAATAAAAGTAATAGCAGCCCGTATTTCTGGCAGCTAAACTTTTCCCAGCATGTTCAAATGAATGGATGTTAAACTAATGAAATCATATTCCCCTAGAGATAAAAGAAATGATCACAGGTTACTTGACACTTAATTCATAAAACTGAAACAGTTCTACGCCCATTTTTCCAAACGAATTGCCAAATCAAGAATCGAAATGAGAAACATTACTGACCGAAGACAGCAAAATTACCTGTCATAACTAGAACCGATCAGTGGAATAGTAACCATCTCCTCTTGAGATATCTTCAGCTTAGGCGCTTGCAAGATGTATCTAAGGTCAGCAGCTTGGCGCCGAATACTGACACTGGGATGCTTTTGCTCCAATTGCCGGTAAAGAGCAATACAATCCGCATGGCGGTTATTTGCCTCGTAAGCCATGGCAAGCCATATTTGAATCTGAAAATCAAAAACCAAACTCGTTTCATTAAACCTATGGATCAATCTTTCCCAATTAACACGATATATTGTCCATGGAAAAACTTATCGGGTATTAACCAACCTCACCACCGAATAACGTGGGTCTGGGAATGATGGTGAGGGCACCTTCAAGAAATTCAATGGCTCGTCCATACATGCCCTTACCGTAAGCCTTTTGTCCCAACTCGAACATCAATTGTGCTGTAGCTCTCCTCTCCGCTTGCTCCTTAGCCACCTGCTCTCACAAATTAAAGCGACAGAGTACGGCGTAAATTAACACTTAGAGCTAAATTATAAGTATAAGAGTAAGAATTCATTTATGGAGTAACCTTTTCGAGTTCTTTTCTGACTCTCATCTTCTTCTCCTCTTCAGTCTCTTCTTTAACTTCACTTTGAGTATCATCCTCACCTTTACTCTGCAATTCCTCAGCTTTCTTCTCCAACTCCTTCAACTCTTCAATCTCCTTCATTCTCTTCCTCATCTCTTTTTCCCAATCAAACTCCTCCTCCTCATCGCCATTTCCGTTCTCTTCGTCGCTTGACCCCGCATCAAAATCCACCGCGTTCACCTTTGAATTACCCTTACTACGTGACACCATCCGATGATTCCAACTATCCCCTTCAGAGTCCAAGCTCTTGTTGGTTAAAGCATAATAGTTCAAGTGAGGGTCTCTTTTTGGTAGATTCAAAACGACGTCGAGCGCCACCGGACGAGACTTGCGGTCCGTGACCGTTGTGCGAGGCGACGCCACGTCTAGTAATAGAGCTAAATTCCCGAGAACCACGGCCATAGCAACGGTCAAGATACAGGGAAAGAGGTAGTGCGAGAAATGGAGTTGCTTGCTGCTGACAGGTGACCGCAGTGAAGATATTTAGGTGTCGATGATTACTCGTAAGGACTAAAGTGTCCTTGCTGTTGGTACGAATGAATGAAAAATCGTTAAACTAACGAGGGCAAAGTTGTCTTAGGGATTGTCAACGTGGCGCTATGTAGAAAAGAGTCGTGTTTGGAAACCGTGGCAGCAAATGAGTACTCGAGTGGTTTTCACGGAAGCGGTTGCTTGATTATGTCAAACACGTCACTACCCCTGTGGCCTGCCGTCTTCTGCTTACGTATAAAACGAAGTCGTTTGGTATTTAAGAAGCTGTTTAGAAATAATTCGATGGTGAGAAATCAAACACAACGACCGTGTTCACTTAACGATCGCCAGTAGAAAGAGCGGAGTGCTCCACACGCCACACATTGCGCCTCTTCGGGGCCCGCTCTTTCGTGAAGATTTCTCTTAATTTTCCCTGCAGCCAAAGACAGAGGCGTTAACCGTCTGTTTCCATGGCTGTACTACTCTGTAATCTACAACCTCGCGTTTATACTTCATTCCACCACAAACAGGCACCTCGCATTCACCACGACAATCGCCGATTTGCCAAGAATAGCAATCTCCGGCTTTTGCTCTCTAACTTTTCCCTCAACTCTAGGCCACGCCGCCACTTCTCTCCTCTAAAATCCTCTTCAATTAACGGATTCTCCGTACAGAACAAAAATCTAGAACGCTTTGATGCAGAAGGCAACGTCGAGTTCAATGAGAGGATTCGAAGGTGGATTCATTTCATTCAATCGATAGTTCCTGGAGGAAGCTGGTGGAGCTTCGATGATGATGTCGAGGTTAAGATTTTGGCGAAACCGTTGACAGTATGGCGGGCACTTAGTAAAATGTGGGAGTTGGTTGCCAAAGACGGTTGGATTATTTTTGCTGCTTTTTCTGCCTTAATTGTCGCTGCGGTGCGTATCTGTACATAATTAGTTTGAATTATATTACGAAAGTCGTAAGTTTGGCGACATTAAGCCCTGTAAGGTAGTTCTGTGCAAAAATGTACATGACGAATTGAGACGCATAAAATTTGGAAATGGATATAAGGTGTGTTTGGGAGTGTCGCAGAAAGTGCTTTTGAGTAACAAAGGTTGTTTTGTGAAGATGCCAATAAGCGCTTTAAATAGCTCTTGTGAAGTGCCTCTTTGAAGCATTTATACTCTTCTTCTTTTAATCTGATTTTTTTTTTTAGAATAATATATGCCAGAGTGTTTGTCTAAAAACATTCTTTAGTGCTTTTTGATCTGAAAACACATTCATCTATTTCAATCAAAAGCTTATTCTGGCCATTTAGAAATGCTTTTAGCAATGTCAAATGCATTTTTCAATGCACTAGTAGTATTGGGAGTGAATATTACAGGCAGTTGTGGGCAAGTTAGAACTTTCTTTTTGGTCTGTCATTCTCTGGCTATTGTGTAAATTGGTTCTTACTGTTGCACTTTTTTGTTAAACTATTGGAAACTCTTAATTGTGAGATAAGATGGTGGCAATGCAATAAGACTACGTTGCATCTACTAACTGCTTTGCGTTTTTTATACAGCTTTCTGAGATATCCATACCACATTTTTTGACAGCATCAATCTTCACCGCACAAAGTGGTCAAATTGCAGTGTTCCACCGTAATGTTCTACTGTTGATTCTGCTGTGTGTTACCTCAGGAATATGCAGGTTAAAATCTTGTATGGCCAAATCTCCATTCTCCTTTTTTCGCAGAGTATGAGATGAGTTGCTTTCTACATCAGGAATCATGCAATCTCTCTGATAGATCATGTTTATTCCAGTGTATTATGATGCATAATCTTTTCTTGTTGCTGCATATGTCAAAAGTAACTCTCATTCTTTTTCATGTAATTATTGTGTCATTTACTAGTTATCTTGTTGAAAATATGCTTAATAGCAACATACGTAGTGCTACATCATATTATTTTCTGTTCTCTGTTTTAAACTTTTACTTTATATTGACATTTCACATTACATATACGGAATTTGAGTCATCTCAATGTACAACGTGACAGAACTGCTGACTACGTACTCTGTTTATTTGAACTTCAGTGGTTTACGAGGTTACTGTTTTGGCATTGCAAATATGATTCTTGTGAGTCTCTATCAAATAATTTCATTTTCATGTGTGCATTTTTTTAGTCTGCTCAGTAGAATTCAATGCTGACTGCATTCCTATAATATATCACAGGTAAAGCGAATGAGGGAAACATTATATTCTGCTCTTCTTCTTCAGGTTCTGATCAGTGGAAATTTGAATTTTGATAAATTTGTTGCCATTTGCATGTCTAAGCAAGCCGTTCCTGTTTGGGATACTTCTGGAACACTGTAGTATATATTTTAACTTACCATCTTGTCAAATTGATGTAGGATATATCCTTTTTTGACTCTGAGACAGTTGGTGACTTGACAAGTAGGCTTGGATCAGACTGTCAGCAAGTGTCACGGGTTATTGGGAATGATCTTAATTTGATATTACGCAACGTTCTTCAGGTTTTTCTTGATCAAATAATTAATGGTTCTGAGACTGCTTAAAATATGAGTATAATTTGCATTATCATTTTTATTTTCAGGGAACTGGAGCATTGATCTACTTGCTAGTTTTGTCATGGCCACTTGGATTATGTACGTTGATGATCTGCTCAACTTTAGCTGGAGTAATGCTGATCTATGGCCTGTAAGATTATGTACAGACTCCTTGTATTTTCCTTCTCTAACATTTGAATAAGCCTTCTTGAAAGTATATGACTAAAATGACTGATTGAGACAAGGATAGTAAATGTGAGTGTGCCAAGTACAAGGGAATACCTGGAAGTAAGTGGATTCATGTTTCAAAGAAAACATGATGCGCTACGACACCCATGGAAAATACTGCATTTCACTTTCAGGGATGCACACAATACACATTTCCTTTTAATATTTGAAGCATTTAGGTGAATTGTAGTATCATCTTTGCTTTTCTATATAGGTATTTACTCTTGGAGCACCATTGATGATCACTTCAACTGTGTCCTCTGTGTAGGTACCAGAAGAAAGCAGCAAAGTTAATCCAAGAGATCACTGCTTCTGCCAATGAAGTACATCAAGACACTTGATCTATAATTTTTAAGAGATATTGTTCTTGAATGATTTTTGTAGTAAATAATGGGAGTATATTTGAAAGTGTAGGTTGCACAAGAGACATTCTCATTGATGAGAACTGTTCGTGTCTATGGAACTGAAAAGCAGGAACTTAGAAGGTAATGCATTGTACTGTACCTTGTCTTTTATAAGTCATTTCTGTCTCTAAACTTTGCCTTTTCCAATGAGAAAAATGGAAGGAAGGAAAAAAAGAAAAAACCGTAAACAGGTGCATCTGTATGTTATAAGTAGATCTGACATAAAGATTTTTCATCTACGGTGAATAGGTACGAGCACTGGCTGGGGAAGTTGGCTGATATAAGTTTGCGACAAAGTGCTGCACATGGATTCTGGAGCCTGTGCTTCAATATGCTTTATCACTCAACTCAGGTTTGCCTCTTCAATTGGCTTCAAGATTCGTGATATTCTCTATTTAAATTTTGTGTCTGAATAATTATTAACTTTTATGTGAAAGTATTCTAGAAGATACTCAATGATAAATGCTTTTTATTTTATACTATGATTTGGGCTTTTGTTCTTTGCTATAGAATTGTAAGATAAATTTCTTGCATTTCAAGCATTGTGGTAATGATATGACTCAACTATTGTGTTATCATTTTCTATACTCATTGTGCTTCATGAAAGTGTGTTTAATTGATTTAATAAACTGCTCCTAGTGTTACTCCGTTTGTATGCTTGTCTGAAAATAGTGTTCTAAGGTATGTACTAGTTCAAGAGTCTGAAATAGTGTTCTAAGGTATAAACAAGTTCAAGAGATGCCAAAGAAAGGGTGGTTCACTTCAAATTGTGAGTTTGGCTAAACTTCACTTTACCCGTTCTTAGTTTTAGCAACTTGAAGTTGTCTTCTGGCGTTGACTCATGGGGGCCTGTTCAATTCTGATGTTGTGCATGCTTTGGCCTTCAACTCAACCTACCCTCTATCACTTCCCAATCCGTGGTTTGATGAAATGCACGTTAACTTGTCTCTTTGTTATACAACCTGTCATATTGTGTTCTTTTCTTACTCTTTGACATGTCACAAGGAAGTACTATGTGATAGTAACTAACATTTGTTATGCCATGCTTGACTGAGTTAACAGAACCTTTCTTATCCAATCCAAAAAATAAAAGGTTAACAGACCCCTAAATTATAAATACTCTATCTCACTTGTGATTATAATATTGTTTACTTTCTATTTTTGTGATTTCTCACTGCATTATCACAAATTATCAACTAGACGTGTTCCTTTGATTCTGTATTATCACTTGTGAGGAAGTTAACTCCATGTTTACTCGGGGTCTTAAAGAGGTATTGTTGCATCCATTTTTGATAGAATTATCAAACCAAAAGTGTGACTAAATTATGTTGAACAAAATCTAACCCAAATTGATGCATATTTTGTCAAAGCTTGATGATTTACTATATGTTAAACATAAATTTTGGGTTTGACCCGTGCTTTTGTTGTCATGCCATTCTATAGGTTATTGCTGTACTGGTTGGAGGAATGTCTATAGTGACAGGTAATATAACGGCAGAGCAACTTACGAAGTTTATATTATACAGTGAATGGCTGATATATTCAACGTGGTGGGTGGGAGATAGTTTATCATCTCTGATGCAATCTGTTGGGGCAAGTGAAAAAGTCTTCCAGTTGATGGATCTCATGCCTAGTGACCAGTTTATCTCAAAAGGTGAGCACTTCCTTTCATGCTTTCTTGATTTAACTATTAATCTATCTTTTAGGAGATTTCTGCTTTAGCTGTAAATATGTCGATCTCAGCAAGACTGTTCTTGTTGCAAAAGTTATTATTAGGTTGTTTGCTGTGCAACAATGAAGCATCTTATTCTCTCTTTAATGAGTTGTAAATGAACCTTTAAGTTTTAGATATCACTTGACCACATTATATGTGCATTCAGTAGAAGAAATACTTCTTTGCATATTTTTTTTCTCCAATCTTCAATTTATGTTATTTTGGCTCAGCATTTTGGATTTTTAATACTACTTGCAGAAAAGAAATTGCAAAGGTTGATGGGACACATAGAGTTCGTTGATGTATCTTTTCGTTACTCTTCAAGGGCAATGGTATATATCCTCATCATCAACATTGTAAACTTCCCGTCTGGATTTTGTTTTTGTTCGTTTTTTGTCTAATATTCCCCCATATGTGGCAGCCTGTCCTTATCTGCTAAGGCAGTAAATACTCCATTTAAAGTGCTAGGGTATAATTTTATATGCTATTTGTGGGGCATGACAGCTGATAGTGGCTAAAATGGTGTGGTTACATTAGATATTAACAGAACTTGTTAGTTCCCAATGGATGGTAAACTCTGGCCATTATGTCCTTTCTTTTAATAAAACAAGGCTAGGTTAACATCAATTTCTGATTTTAATTTGACTGCGCACGATTCTATAGTTGGTGATATGGCAATAACTATTTGGTATACATTTGAACAGGTACCTGTACTGCAGCATGTGAGCATTTCAGTAAATCCCGGTGAAGTAGTTGCTATAGTAAGTGATTTTTTCCTCACCATTTTTCGCATCCACTATGACCATATTAACTTATATGCAGCCTTTTCAATTTTTCTTAGGTTGGTCTTAGTGGTAGTGGAAAGAGCACCCTGGTGAATCTTTTGCTCCGACTGTATGAGCCAACGGGTGGTCAGGTAGAATTTCCTCGCCATCATTTCTTTTTTTCCAAGGTCTCGCAATTTATACATGAAAACAAAAAGATACAATGAAACTATAAGTGAAATTAGCTAATCTTTGCTAAGAGTTTCATTTAAATCAGTTTCATGAAAAGTTGCTGAAAGATATTACAATCAGGAATTAAATTAGTAGGTCAGCATCACATTGTTCCGTTGGAATAGTTAATCATATATGATGGTTGCAGAAACTTGAAAACTGAAGTTTTTCTTTGTATGTATTGGTTTTGAATTTTTTTGCGTCTGATGTAAACTGGATGTCTTTGCTTCAGAAATGTTTGTGTTTTTTGATGTTTAATGCCCTTTTAATAAACTATTAATTGTTCCGTAGATTCAGTGTCATTGCATGGATGGTTATTAATTAAACTTCCCTGTTGCAGAGGTCAATAAAATTCTATGTTCCCGTGATAATGTTCTGATTATTGGTGTCTGGATCCCCAAATGTTCAATTTTTGTTAATTGTAGATTTTGATTGACGGTTTCCCCCTTGGAGAGTTGGACATCAAGTGGCTGAGGGAAAGAATTGGATTTGTGGGACAGGTTCTTCTTTAAGTCATTTACTTTAAGAATCAATTGAAAGTAGTGAGATTGTTAGGTCTCTCCTCCTCAAAACTTTCTTTGGACAGGAACCAAAACTTTTCCGCATGGATGTCAGTTCAAATATTAAATACGGATGCACTAGAGATATAAAGCAGAAGGACATTGAATGTGCTGCGAGGCAAGCATACGCCCATGATTTCATCTTGTCTCTGCCCAATGGTTATGAAACTCTCGTTGATGATGATTTGCTTAGTGGGGGACAAAAGCAGCGAATTGCTATTGCTCGTGCCATTCTTAGGGATCCTACTATTTTGATCCTTGATGAAGCCACCAGTGCACTGGATGCAGAGAGTGAACACAATGTGAAGGTACCTTTGTTGACCAATAGCCTCTCTAATCCCTTTTCGCTCAAAAAGAAAAATAAATTGAATGGAACAAAAATGAGAAAAAAGAAAAAAAGAGGTAACTTATTCATTTCATTTCCTGTCTCAATATGTACTTATATGACACAATATCTAGGGTGTTCTTCGTGCTGTCAGAAGTGAAACAATGAGGAGGAGAACCGTACTGGTGATTGCACACAGGCAAGTATTCAATACCCTGTTATTCAAGTGGTTAAGTGTTAACTGGAGTCTGAATTTTGATTTCACTTACTACAGGCTTTCCACAATACAAGCTGCTGACAGGATAGTGGTAATGGATGGTGGTCAAATTGTTGAGGTTGGTACTATAGCCATTTATTTGCTTCTTCTAACCATTATGCCACCATTCATTCCATCATTTGCATGGTTGCCAACTATGACTGCTATTTTCTTCATTAACAAGGCAATGCTCACCCACAAAATCCTATCGTTGGAGTCTATTACTCCTGTCTACTTGCTTCTGTGAGTACAAGGTCAATAATTATATGCGGCTTACTCCCATCGGAGAATGTATATCATCATTTTTCTAGGTGTATAGCTTTTTGTTCTCTCACATTACCCCGGCAGTAAATAATGGAGTGATGCATGGTGCACATGTCTCTCTCTCTTTTTGCCCTCCTAAGCCTTGCCTGACTTGCTATGAAATTACTGGTAGAACCTGATTCGATTGACTGTGGTGATTACTCGTAGACCATTCTCTGGTAGTGTAAGCTATGAACATTCTTTCTTTTCCATCATGCAGATGGGAAGTCACAAGGAGCTTCTCCGCAACGAAGGCTTGTATGCACGACTGACCAGAAGACAAGCAGATGCAGTAGCATGATCATGGCATACTATTTTTCGGGTTTTTTTTTTTTTTTTAAACCCAACATATTTACGAGCAGATAGTGGTTCAGGCAGCATTTTTACAGCTAACACTTGGTGATCGTGACATCCAACAACAAAAAAACCGAAGGATGTTTAGACACGAGAAAGATATACTCCGAAGCTGCAGCGCCATTGCCATTTCGTTCCCCGTGAAAATGTGAACTAGCGTCCAACGGAAAATGTGCCTCAATCTGCCGGAGGATTTCAAGAAGCCTTTGCTGCAGATTCGCCCTATTTTCATTTCTTGTAATTTCATAATGTAATTTTCAAAGACGCTAAATATAGAATTCAACTGCAATCAGGAACGAAGGTAGTCGCTTACTCGTTTCAAACCAGATGTTAAAAATACACACAATGATTTTATTAAACAATTTTATAAAAAATATTTTTTTATAAATAATTTTATAAATTTTTTTATGACAGTTGTAAATTTTTACATTAATTTTTTTTTTGATTTTGTTTGCTGAAAGGTATTTCGCGTATGAATTATGATTTATGATTACTTCTCAAAGGGTTAAAATCCCAAGCGTTAAGTCTAACAGGAACACCGTTTGCACCCCAACTTAAACGAAAACAAAAATAGAATTTTGTTGTCCTTTCCTTTATCCGTCGTTCGTCCGCGAGAGACCTAAAGCAACATGGACGGGTATCAGCAGTCCCACCGCTACATGAGACCGCCACCGCCCACGGGGGATCAGTATCACCACCACAGCCCTTATCTTCAGCAACAGCAACAGCCACTGCCACAGCAACCAAGACCTCCGCAAGTTCATCAATGGTACCCTAATCAATTCCAGTACCAGTCTCCTTCATCTCACTCTCCATCTCCACCGCCTCCTCCTCCTCCTCCTCCTCCCCCCTCCCAGTGGGTTCCAGCTCCAGCTTCTTTTGCTTATCCTCCACCTCCTCCTCATCCTTACCCTGCGCACCACCATAATAACCCCTACGCCCTCCCTCCTCGACCTCACGTGCCTCCTCCTCCTCCTCCTCCTCCGCAGGTTGCCCCATCCTACCCTCAGGGCAATCAGGTAATTACCGCTTTCTCTTCTTTTTTTTTCCCCCTTTTTTTGCTTTCTTCTTCTTCTGCGATGCGCAACCTGTTGCTTGAGTTGTGAAACCGATGTTTGCAGGACTGGGGCAATCCCAACTGGACCCATCACCAGCAAAGCTGGGATTACTCAGGTAAGTCGTAGTACATATTGCTCATGTTTGCTAGTTTGTTCCCTTATCGTTCTTCTTATTATTTTAAACACTGATATAATTTGTAACTGGACCTATTTGTTATTGGAATGAAAGTTTCTAACTCTAACTTTTGATTGTCCCAGCTTCAATGCAATTACTTAAACTAGTGGAATTATGATTCTTTTTGTAATATAGAGTAAAACTGAAAATGGTGGTCGCTTATACTGTTTAAGATGTGAAATTCATAATGTTTAGTGTCTCTGTCTGCTAATACAGTCTTCTTACTCTGCTAGTCTCAAAACTAAGCCAAGAAACATTATCACAACTTTGATTGATGTGGTTGACCCCAAAAAATGTGGTACCGTTGTTTTTTTGTTTTGTCAGAGCCAATGTTACTGGAATCTTGATTTATATATGCATTTTTCCATTCTACTTGTTGGTCTTTCTCTTCTTTTTCTTTTTCTTTTTTTTTTGGATAAAATATATTTTGTTTATTGTTTTGCTGCATGTTTATGACACTGGATTTGGTTTTTAATGATATTTGAAATGACCTTCAAATGATTCTTTTCATGGCAGCACACAACAATGTGCAAGATTGGGCTGCCAGGGCTAAAGAATGGGCCAATTCAAGGTCTGCAATGGAGAATCAGCATATGCTGTCTCAGTTTACTTCAGCTGGAAGACCAGAAGAACAAACTCAATATAATGATCAGCATCAACAATCTGCTGATTTTTGTTATGCAGATACTCAACAACAGCCAATTCCTGCATCTAGCTATCAACAGTTTCCAGTTCCAGCTGCACCAACACACCAGCCACCAGTGGCTTATCAACAAGAGAATGCTTCTATCAGCTCTGGGCTGTCTTCATATTGTCCTGATGTGCATTTACCTTACTCTAGTAGAGATGGAGTTTCATCTGGAGAAGCAAATGCCAGATTTCCTCATCAAGAAAGTTCACATTCCATTCCATCTGTTCATCAGCAGGAGGTACCTTCTAGTTATTCTTCCATGACAGGTAATAATTCACTAAGCATATTGAACTTGCATGTGAAGCTTGTTCTCAAGAACTGCTTCTATGGACTGCTTCCTTTTCTAATCAACCGCTTTTTTCTTATGTCGACACATACCTGTGAATGCAACCTTTATTTGTCAGACGAAGTTCATGACATTCAGCATTTCAGACAGCATTGATCTTAGTGTCTTTTGAATATTCTGAATTCGCTTTTCAATCTTATAGTTTTGGGTTTGGCCGGGGGCTGGGAGATTTAAGCTGAAGATCTTTTTCTCCTTTCATAAATTGATTTTGTTACTGGAAATTAGCTGCCAAAGTATCCCTGCAATTGAAGTGTCAATTCCTCAATAATTTTCTGCAATACAAGCATTCTTCATTATTATTACTGTTATTATTTTGTTTCTGCATGGGATACTTATTATTATTATTATTATTATTATTATTATTATTATTATTATTATTATTGTTATTATGTTTTTGCGTGGATACTTTGTAGCTTTTGGAGTCATAAATGCTTTTGATTCATATTTTAATGGTTCATGATGATTTTCTTGACCAAGGGACTTTCTGCTGGTCTTAGAATTCTTTCTATATTCTGGTGCACCCGTTCATCAATTGCGCTTGGTCCTATGTAAGATATTTGTAGTTGATTTTCAACCAATGTGGAGCCTTATTGGTCAGAAATTTTGTGGTAAGGTTTTGAGAAAAACATTTAGGTGCTTGGTTACTACTTAGAACCTTGAAATTGAAAGGACATGCTCATAGGGAATGGCGCCTTATATACTCAACAAATTTATTACCCTGAAGGCTAAATAATGGCTGAGAGATGCTATTTAAGTGATTGGAAAACAAATCATTACAACCTCACTTTCCTTGTGAAACAATTTTATTTCATTAGCTGCCATTCTCTCCTTTCCTTTTCCTTTTGTATTTATTTTACGTACTTTGGTCTGTTTTATCACAGCATCAGAACTGGTTCCTGATTAGATTGTCCCTGAAACATAGGTGTAATTAAAGTATTAAAATTTGTTAACAAGGTGTTTGTCGCGATTCCAACAATTTTAAATCTTGGCAGTATTTCACTTGTTTGGCTTGAGCAAACATGAGCTCTTTTTTTTACCTGTGGCTATATGCAGCTACAGATGCCTTGGAGTGGCACATTTTTGGGTGTTGTGGCACCTAGAATACTCTTCTCTTTCACTGCATAGATCTGCTTGTTTGTTAAACAAGAATTTATTGGCCTTTGTTTCAATGGGGAGAATTTAGCATGCCCCACTTCTAGAAAGTATTACTAGAGTAAATGGATTCTCTTCCAAAGCCCAACGCTGTTCTTAACTTTGAGAAATAAGTTGTTCAAGTTCTTGATTCTAATATGAATGTTAGCCGCTAAATATTATGTAAATTTGTTGCATTATTATCGAATTGCTTTCCTTTTACAATATTATACAGTATTAAACTCCATGACCTTATTGACCTTATTACATGGATCATCAGTTGAAAGAATACCTGATTGTAAGTTAAATGTTTGCACAAGATATGTTGATGTTTTAACATGAGGATCCAATTGGTCGTCTGAGGGAACCAGATATATGGAAAGTGGGTAATAAAGAATTTGAATATGTTTGGACATGTTATTTAGAATTTACCAAATTAAGAAAAATTCATCCTGTGCTCATAAAAGATCCTCCTATGTAGGCTCGTTATGTGATATTTTGTGTGCAAAAAGCAATTTGATACGTGATTCATGTCTCATTTACGATATAAGTTAGAATAACAGAGCTGTGTAGGAGGCATGGCGATATGAATTGGTTACTAAGATATTTTGCCTTCTGTAATTAAACAATTTAAAATATCCCCTTCTGCTGTAAATAAGGGATGGGCAATAATAGCTTCTATAGGTGCAAAGAATATCAGAGGTGGAAAAGGTTCCTATTTGCGTGTTCATATGGAATTTTAACATCTTTGCCATTTGTAGAACCTAAAATTATGCCAAACTTTGGGTTTTTGACTGCGTAAGGTCTCTTGGATTTCTATTGCTCCTAAGCTTTTTCTTACTTTATTTTTGTCAGCCTCCTGTTTGACTATTTGCATCATGGCAGGTAAAGAAGAGACTGCTGACCAAAAGGAGACCATGTATAGATCCTTGCCTGTATCCATTTCTTCTGCTCAGGAAGGACAGCTCCTTGCATATGGGAATCAGGCCTCTAATCCTTCAACTGATCTTAGTGATCTGCCTTTAGATTTTGCACCTAGGTTTAATAATGAACATGATCCTCATATGCAACCCAGTTATGCTGCTCATCATGAGTCAGCAGGTGCTGTAATAGGTGTTGACCCTGCTGTGGTAGTGCCTTCTGTTAATAATTGGACACCCCCTGTCACACCTGGTGTTGTTTATCCGCCAATTCCTCCTGTTATTCCAGCAGGACCACAGGTCTTGGCTCTGGCTTTATGAGTATCCTGTCTACTTTAGTAGCTTGCTGTCAATATGCTAATATATTCTTTATTTTTCAGCATGATCCTTCCATAGCCATGGTTTCTGTTTCTGGACCTTCTGCACCTCAATTTGGAAGGTTTACTGGACAGAGCTTCCAGCCAATCCCATCTGCCAATGCTTTTGGCATCAGTGCAGGAGCAACTCTTCATCCTACAACAGCCTTCCCAAGTGATGCATATGGAATATCTGGTGTTTCTGAGCGTCCCAGAAAGGTATGCTTCTATGCTGGTTGACTTTGAAATCTTCTGTGATCATTATGGTTAGAACCCCTGCATGACTTATCCTCTATAACTTTACCACTTGGAAAATTTTCCAGGCTCCCGTGCCCAACTGGCTTAAAGAGGAAATTATTAAGAATAAAGCTGCCATCACTAAGTCTTCGCTAGAAAATCCTAATGAGGAAACTGAATCTATGGAGGAAGGTGTTCATAAATTATCTGGGAAAAGTGAGCGGGCAGATGGCAAAAGTATTGATTCTTCCAGATCAACTGAAGAAGAGGATGATGATGAGGTTTTATTTCTCTTTCTACTTAAGCTGACGATGATTTAATTTTCTCTTAATGAGCTACTCTTATTGTGATATGGTAAATTGGAAGCACTTAATTCAACCTATGTTTTGTTCTATGCAGGATTATGTGGAAGCAACTAGAACTGCAGCAATTAACCAAGAAATTAAACGGATCCTAACTGAAGTTCTTTTAAAGGTTACAATTGCTTGAAAGCTGATGTTTTTCTAATTTAATGTCTTTCTATCCTTAGTTGTAATTTTAAATGTTTCTTTAATAGGTTACTGATGAGCTTTTTGATGAAATTGCAACTAAAGTACTTAGTGAAGATGATCTGTCAATTGAAGGTTAGTGCATTGTGGACGCTTGAGTATCCTAACTTCTAGTTTCTTTTTAAAAGTTTTGTCCTATAGTATATTTTTCTGTTACTGCAGATAATGAAAATACTGTGAGTTCAATTCGTAAGCTATCACCTCCTCCTCCAGCAATTCCAACTCCAAAGGCCTCTGCTAAGGTTCTAGTTCCAGTTAAAGCCAAGGAATCTGAAATAGAAGGTGGCAGTGAACAAACTAGCTCCAGTGCCCCTGGAGATGTGTTGGGTCTTGCAAACTATGCCTCAGATGATGATGATGATGGGGATGATGAAATTCAGAGCTCCAGTGTGCCAAACTCTATAAATAATGTTGTTCAGCAGTCAACCATGAATAAGCTTTCTGAATACATACATGATGCAGCTGAGAATAGATCACATGTGAAACCTGAAGAGCAAAATGGAACTCAGACAAATTCACGGAGGGATTTGAATAAAGCTAGTACATCAGTGTCCAAAAATAACAGTGGTGGTGCTGTCAGTAAGTTGAGTGAGAATATAGTTGACAAGAATGAATATTCTTCCACTGCCATCTGTGTAGAGGGGAATGATAATGAAAGCAATGTTGATGGTGGAAAATTGCTGGACAGCAACAATGTTTCTAAGTTGAATAAAACTTTAAGAGGAAAGACTGAAATGAAAATATCAGCAAATGATAGTTCACAAAGCTTAGAAGTGAGAATGAAACCAGTTAAAAATGATCGACATGAAAGTAAAAGTTCTTCTGGGAAAGACAGTGTTAAGGAAGTAGGTATTGGTAGTGTGGCAGATGATAAGGGAGATCGAAATCATAGGAGACACGATGAGAGACATTCAAGAAAGGAAAAGACAGATGATTGGAATGGCTCTAGGGATAGAATGCGAGATGAAGATGCTAAGCCTGAGGAAAAAGCTAAGGAATCCAAGTCTAAAAAACGATCCACTGATGATGCTAAGGAGGATGGAAGAGATGCAGAGAGAAACCAGACAGCTAGTACCAAAAAAGGTATTGATAAAAAAACAGCACGGTCAAAGGAAGAAGATACATCAAGACATAATGCAACTAACGACTCAGGCAGGCATAAAAGAAGGCATTCCTCATCAACTAGCAGTAGGGTTAGAAACAGCAAGGATGGCTCAGCTAGTCATGCAAATGATAGTGATGACTCATCTGAGGATTCTAAAAGGTTCCTATTCAGATTTTCTATCTATTTTTCCTTGTTTTCCCACAATTTTGTGTAGCGTCTCATTTTCTGTTGTTTTATCCAAAAAAAAAAAAAATCTGTGTACTGCAGGAAGCAGCATTCAAGAAAGCGCTATTCATCACCATCACCTGTGAGGTCTAAGATAAGGTAACCATTAATCAAGTTCATCACTTGTATACTTGTTTTCTGTTCCCAATTTTAAGGATCCTTAAAGATAAAGATTAGGGATGTTGGGGCATCTGTGAGAATTCAACTTGCCCATTGTGATTTAAATAACATTTTAGAAAACAAGTTGATTTTTTGGGGCCTTGCGGCCATACCAAAAAAAAATTTCCAGGTAATGTCCCTCATTTTGTTTAAGTGCCATTCCTTTGAACTTATGTCTAGCTAATAGGCTACTTTAACACTGTAAGACGCTGAGTCAAATTGACTGAATTGCTTGGTTCCGATGGTCTAGCTCCTTTCTCATGAGTGCATAACACCCCTCATTGAACTTGTATTTAATTTAAATGACAGTGACTGCTGATGATCAATTTTTTCCCATGAATTCTACTGTGGTCTGAGCCATAGATGTTTGATTCAATTAATTCTCTCTCTTTCTTGCTTTCTCTCTCTTTGTTCTTTCAATTTCCTGGTCGATAATCTTGGTTTAGTTTCTTGTAAAATGGTTCAACACCTCTTCTAAACGCAAGTAATCAAGCAAGGAATTGCCATTTTGAATGGACATTTTCCCTGACATTATACTTCTTACTTCTTCAGTTGGGTAAATATAATACTAATGTAGAAAGTGGCACTAAGGAGACAAAGTTTTAACATGTTATCACTTGATGTACAAGCTGCAACAGTCTTGTGTATGGATCTGGTGTTTCTCTCTTTTAGATTGTGCTTCGTTGGCTTTGATGATATAGATCCTACTTGTTTCATTAGTTGAAACAAAAAGGTGGCAGGCTGGATTTTGAGTTTTTGACTCTGTACAAGGCTAAGCATCTCTCATGCATTATGTATGTTTAACTCACCATATCAGCATGATGGATGTTTTCATTTCTAGACAAGTTACGCGGTCACCACATAGCAAGCATTCTCAGCGCAGGCATTCTCCCTATTCTTCTCTTGAAATAACCAGGTATGTTGCCCTGCAGTCTTAATTAAGATTATGATTGTGTTAATGTTTACAAGACATACACAACCATCTTATAACACAATGTACAGCTCAGGTGAAAGTGCTGGAATTTTGAATCTTTATCACGAACTAGAGGTGTTGCTTTGTTCATTAACTTTTACAATTTTTTGCAGGGGAAGGAGGTCAAGATCCAGATCACCTGGGCGGAGGCAGAGATGATCAAGGAGGATCAATTGGGTTGAACTTTATTCTGAAGCACAAGGAATTCGGGTTGGACGTACTTTTTGAGCTTACTACGGAGACTGTTATGTGGCAATGACAGCCAAGAATTGATACATGCTTAGGGAAGTTCAATGGGACCTGTGCAATTTAGTTACAAAGATAGGAATGTAGTATATTGTATGTCTTTCCTTGATGCTTGTATCACTATCCGATTTCTTCCTGAACTTCAGAATTAATTTGTATCTCAGTTTTGATTTTAGGCTTTTGCCCCGTTTCCCGTTATCGTGTTCATATCCCGTCGTTGACATGCAATTTTAACTACGTTCATGATCTATGAATTTACTGTATACGAATTTTCTCCTCCGAAATTACTATTAAAAATAAAGGGATATATTTTAACCAAACTGAAGGGACAACCTCGATATTACTAACCATGTCTGCAAGATTGACAACAAATTCTCATCAATGGCTTAGTGTACTAAGTGTATGCTGAATTTCAATCTTTTACATAATTTTAAGATTGAAGAACTGTAATCTTCTATTTATTGTTGTCATAATTAATAACTTAAGATTGGAGAACTGTAATCTTCTAGTTATTGCTGTCATAATTAAGGTTTGGGTCATGGGTTTCTATGTTGAGAATCTAAGTAGGCAGGATAAGCGTGAGAGGCAACGAATGCAAGTAGTAACAGGGAATGTCGCCATCAGAAGGAGAGTATTGCGAGGAAATGGGCACACAAGGTACCACACAAGTCCGCGATCCAGCCCACGAGAAAGTTCACACAGAGTTTGGCCTTATTCACAAAAGCATAAGGAATCCGCATCAAACAAGAATGTCAGCAACAACAGAAAACTTCGCTAATCAGGAAGTTTGACACCAATTAGACATCTGCAAGCAATTCCTTTATTAGTCTTTCTTGTTTAGTTAAATAAGAAGTTTCCTTTATATATCTATTTTATTTAGGTATCTTTATCATAGTCAAATTAGGAGAACAAAATATGAATGAATAAGCAACTCAAGGCTATAAATATAGGCCTTCATCATGCGATCAACATCTTTTGTAACTTTTAATAATACTGCAGCTTTTGTCAGCATGTTCTTATTTTCAACCAACCTTTAAGAGTTGTCTTAGGTTCGTTTGGGTTTAAGTCAAGGTTAAGAGTTGTCTTCCTTGTCTAAGAGTTGTGTGAGGCTTAAGAGTTGTCTTCCTTGCCTAAGAGTTGTGTGAGGCTTAAGAGTTGTCTTCCCTCTTCAACGCATCACCACACCATCAATTAAGTACGAAAGTTCAATTTAGGGGTAACAATTCGCAGGGAACTCAAGTTTTACGCATCAGAGCAGTCAACAAGCATACCATTACCGATCACCGACGCCCCTGAACCGCGAAAAAATTTAGGACAAAAATCTGGACGCTAACAACTTTCTCAATGAAAGCACCAGTGGTTAGCGTCCAGATTTCTATCCCAAATTTTTTCGCGGTTCAGGAGCGTCGGTGATCGGTAATGGTATGCTTGTTGACTGTTCTGATGCGTAAAACTTAAGTTCCCTGCGAATTGTTACCCCTAAATTGAACTTTCATGCTCAATTGATGGTGTGGTGATGCGTTGGAGAGGTAAGACAACTCTTAAACCTCACACAACTTTTAAGCAAGGAAGACAACTCTTAACCTTGACTTAAACCCAAGCGAACCTAAGACAACTCTTAAAGATTGGCTAAAAATAAGAACATGCTGACAAAAGTTGCAGTATTATTAAAAGTTGCAAAAGATGTTGATCGCATGATAAAGGCCTATATTTATAGCCTTGAGTTGCTTATTCATTCCTATTTTGTTCTCCTTATTTGATTATGATAAAGATACCTAAATAATATCGACATATAAAGGAAACTTCCTATTTAACTAAACAAGAAAGACTAATAAAGGAATTGTTTGCAGATACCTAATTGGTGTCAAACTTTTTGATTAGCGAAGTTTCTTGTTGTTGCTGACATTCTTATTTGATGCAAATTTTTTATGCCTTTGCGGATAAGGCCAAGCTCTGTGTGGGCTTCCTCATGAACTGAATCGCGAGCTTGTGTGGTGCTTTGTGTGCCCATTTTTTCGCAATGCTCTCGCCTCTCACGCTAATCCTGCCTACTTAGGTTCTCAACATTCTACCTCTCGGAGGTGACCGTGATGCCAATGATTGTGTTGGCCTTGTGAGATGTGTGTCAGGTAAATCTTCCATTTACTCTTCTTTTCATTTAAAAGTTCCACTCCCTCTGTTTCTCCTCTCCTTCTATTAAAATTGTTCATCTGCTTCATTTCATTCTTAATTTACATCACAACAATGAAAGTTAAGATCCTTTCTGATTTTCTTGTTCTTTTTTTTTTGGTTCTTTTTCTCTGTTGTGAATCTTTCTCTGACGTAATTGAGTTGTTGCTCTTTTGATTTACAGGTGTTGCAACTTTGTTTATGGTCAATATTGCTATCTGGGTTCCTATTGATTGGTCTATCCATTTATGCTACACAGAAATTGCCCACCTTTAACAAACATCAAATCAGGAACGACAGACTTGATGACAAGAGCCCCAGAGTTGCAATATTTACTGCACCTCGTCCGTTTTCCGGTTCTCTCGGATCCAGACAGAGTCTGGCTATTCGGTCATGGCTTGGTTTATCACCAGAAATAACTGTTGAGTCTCTTCAGCCAAGACTCTTCTGTAGCCGATTTTGCTGCAAACTTTGGTTCCCGACTTCTTGTTGAACCCAATATCGATTTCACGTAAGTATTCAATGTCTACACTGCTTTTTTTCCTTTTTCCCTTTTCCTGTTATATAATTGGCTGCTTTTAGTTGCACAATCTGCTTAATGTTTCGAAGTGAATGGTCTGGGGAGTTTGATTTGGTTACCATTTGTAAATATACTTAAAATTTCCGATTGAAAAGTATCCATAGATGTAGAATAGTGGTTCATTAATTGTATTCGGAATTCTTTTTGTAGCCAATTGGAGTCAGAGTTGTCACTGAATGGAAAGTCAAGATGTCTAAGTCGGTATTTGCTCAATGTTATCGGTTATCCTGATGTCAAATTAGGTCTTGATCAGTTCACAAGGAAAGTCAACTGATATGTTAGCCTTCTGCTTTGTACTTGGATGTTTTTAGGTTCCTTGGCACTCCATTCTTCCACTCTATGGTAGCAAGAGCGCAGGCATTTACATTGGATATATCTGTTTTCATTGATTCGTAAACCATTCTCCTGCCTAATTTCATTTCCACCGTGAATCATGCTTACAAAGTTGAAGATGTTTGGCTTCTTGTTGCTTCATCACGAAGTGTTTCCAACTATCCATTCTACGTGAGTGATTATGGCAAATATTGACGGAGACAGATGCCAACCGGTGAGGTATGAAGGAATTTAATCTACATTGAAAGTTGAGGGCCTATTGGTGAGAACTCAATTGACATCATTCTTCATTTCATTAGTTTCAGGAGATATATTGTCAGAGGAAACAGTGGAATCTTTGTGAAGGTAGAATGCTTATGGCATGGAACACTAGGGAGCTACCCTTGCATAATGGAGTCCTTCCTTGTTTCTTTTACGGGAAGGGGATTCACAACCCATTAGTCATTAATGAGGCCTTGTCATGAGGATTTAGATTCATGTTTGATGCCAGTTGGACCATCTCAAGTTCTCTTTGTATGATCCTTAGCATTTATCTAATCTGGATGAAGGTTCCCAAGTTTCAGATGCAGAAAACAGAAGCTGGGAGTCCATTGGTAATTCCCATCTTGGGGCACTCTATCGATCATCTTTCTTCCTTGAAGTTAATTATTCTGGTCTGGCAAAACTTTTCTAGCGTGATGGGCAATATCTTTTTGTTAATGCGACAGAGGACATTGGTTATTCGCATATATGTGAGAGGCTGAACAGCAGGAAGGGAGAAATGTTGTTTGTATTAAATTATTAAACAGAATATTTGATTCCTCTCTCACAGATCAGTTAAAACCCCGGTCCCCCTAGATTTTCCATTTTCCTTGGAGTCACCCTTTTCTGTTATTGCAGACAAGAAAAAGACGGTTCTTTTCTTGCAGTTGCTGGATATAGCTAGAGGGAAACGCTAATGAGTTAGGTATGCAGATTACATCGCCTCAGGGTCACAAATTTGGCTGTTTGTGCTCTAGACTATGAAACCTATCAGTTTTCAAGCTTGCAGGTATCTATTCTTCACATTTTTACTTCCTTTTTCCTTTTTCAAGTGACTTTTTTAGTCATTCTTAGTGACAAAAAACGCTTTATCTGCAACCAAATGCATCGGCAATCATAAGCACAATAGGAAGCTAGGGCCCTTCTGCAGAACTACTAGCAATCCTTTTTGGCTTTTGAAGAGAAGCAGTAGTTTAGCTTGTAGAAAGGTCTTAAACATCTCAAACTGGTTTTTGTTTTGAACATTCTCCTTATCTTTTATAATTCTGACTGTCAGTGGAATCTAAAGATGACTAATATCATGTACAGTATAGCTTTTAGCATTTCTTTGAGCTTTGCTTTGTATAATACTATTGGAAAATTGAAATGTTTGCCATTTTCCATCAACGCCCTATGTGAAATGTTTGCCCCTGCACTTTATCTGATTCTGCTTTGTGCTAGGGCCTGTCTGTTTTCAGTGATCTGTCAGCTCCAAGCAACATCAGCTTTGATGATTGCTACTCTGGAACAAAATGCTTTCAGAGGGTTACCAAAGGAAGTCCAGCTGCAGGTACTGAAGTTGGAATACAGTATACTTTGTGTGATGTGGATGTGTATTGGTTTACAAATCCATTGCCATTGCTTTACACTTTTGGACCTTCAGTTCTCGCAACACTATCTGATGAATACAAAGTAACAGGTGATTTACCAACCCTTTCCACAATTAATAGAACTATCCATTGTTGGCATGATTTAAAAGTATGGCTGAGCACGTACAGTGAAAGGTGATTAGGATATCTGATCGAATTTGTGTGCAATTAATTTTTGATTATTTACTTTTCTTCTTCTATGTTTGGTGATAAAAGATCATATCATTGATCTGTAAATTAATAACTGAATAACATGCACATTATGTTTTTCCTTCATAAATATGAGAAAAAGCTGATAAAATTGAATAAAGCTGTCAAATTTTTGGAGTGGAAAATTGACTAAATAAACAATTAATTTGTCCACACTGCTGGTTCTTTCTGCAGGAGCTATAAACTTACCTAGGCGCTTGAACTCTGGCTTCTACTTTGCTTGTTCAGATAGTCCAACAATTGCTGTAATGGAGAAAGTGGTGCAGCATGCAGCAACGTCCAGTCTATTAGAGCAACCAAGCTTGTACGATACTCTGGGGAAGGTGGGTCTAACTGTTTGGGTGACAACAAAAGTGTGGAACCCGAAACAAATTTAACCATTCATTTATTGGGCCGAGACCTCTTCCCAAATGGTGTATACTTAGGTTTTCTTATTTTTATCAGAGACTCACTTTGGTTACATCATGGAAGACGAGATATTCCATCTCTTATACTCGCGGTCTGTGCTAAGCCTTGGTTTCATCACTACTTCCTGTGGGAATCAATTAAACAAGGGCAGCCGGCCATGGAAACAAAAAGCCAAAAGGATGACCAACTTGGAACATGCATAATAATATTGAAATACCTCAAGCTAATATGACGCCTCCTCTTTCCTTTCCAGTACATTGTAATGAAACATCTCGATCCAACAGCTATTGATTGCCGGCAATGCTCAAGCTCTTTGCTCAATTAATGGGACTAACCAGCCGGGGCAACAAAGATTCCAGAGGAAAGGAAAAAATTGGCAGAGCACCCATAAAATTAGACATGACCTTACAATCAAGGGATATATCTGTGCGGGTAGTTCATGCAGGTGGCCGAGAGGAGCTGTACCAAAATGCAGTTTCCGTGTCTCAGTTGATGGCAAAATATCCTGGAATGTGCGTTGCTCGACCTGAAGTTTTTAAAAATCCTCAAGAGTCCTTTCTGTGGCCAGAAGAGAACCTGTTGCCTGGTCAAAAATATTACTTGATTCCGTCTACCACAGCGCAGAAACTGAAGCGTAAACACATGAAGAAACTTAGAATCGAAGGACCTGCTGAAAACAGCGAAGATATGTTGGAACCAAGAATCACTTGGGATTTGCACGGAGACAATAAAGACGAATCCGTTCGTTCTGCACAGGAATTTTATGTCTCCGGGGAAAAGTGGCCAGCACTCGTGAAGAAAAAAGCGGTAAAAAACAAGAAGTCTTTTGTACCACCCCTCCCAAATCCAAGGATGTTCCAGGGATTTGGGTGGGAACCCAGCTTAACCTCTGTGCAAGAAGTTTCTCCATGAATTTGTATTTGTACTTGTATGGCTATCACCTTTTGTATTCTGGTACACTGATCAGCAAAGCAGTTGAGTTTGTTAATATATGAATCCATGTTGGTGTTGGCTGCTTGAGAAATTTAGAGGACAAAAACTATCACTAAAATATATTGAATGTAATAATTTTGTTGCGATGATTCTAGTAATGGCAATCCTGAGGGAGAGGACCCTTTGTGTATTCTTAGTCTTAAAAAGTTTTGTCTTTAATTATTTTTCGTTGTCAAATTATTGCACAATCTTCGTCAAGAGGGGCCATATTTTGTTATTGATATGCTTCAGTCACCTTTTGATCATCCATCAATTTCTCAATTAACATAATTACCTTAAGTTATGATCCTAAATGATGAATCAAATAGCTTCCCTGCACCAATTTTTTGAGATAGTCATGAAAAATTATCTATGAAGAACAGCACTTTATATCATTTAACTATGTTGATGTGGCGATGATTTCAAAGTAACCTGCTCGACCTAAGTATTAAGAAAAAAATTTGGTCGACCTGCATTTGGTACATTTCTGGGTCATTACAGCAGTAACTGAATGCCTTTGTTAGTACAGTCAAATTGTGCCTCATCGTGGCGCGAGGGGCACAAATAATAGCACATCAGTTTTCTGGGTTTAGAATTTTCATTGTTTCCCTCTTCTTTTTCAGGAGAAAAATTAAAGATTCTCTGTTTGCCATGATTCCATGGCTCAGGCTTCCAGAATGCTTTGGCCAGTTCTAATCCAGCAAGGAGGATCGTAACTTTTCTGGTGAGTATTATGAATCTTGAACCCTATCAGTGTGGAATTAAAAAAGTTTCATAAAATAACTCTTTTCCATTCAACACAAAATTGAGGTTCAGCAGGAAACTGATCATTTTTTCCAATCTCTCAACAGAACTAGTTTGGGCATTCCCGAATCCCAGCCCCCAGTATGAAGTGACTTCCACAGGAGGAAACCACATCAGCTCAAGAAGACATAATCATACCGAAATTTGGTTGGCAAAAAATATGAGTGCTTTTATTTAATCATCTACATCAAATTGTTCATGTCAATCTTTTAAACCTCTAGTCAATATATAAATGACAAGCTTGGTGAAGATCCATGTGTAGAAAACTGCAAAGGCGGCACCAACAGGTATTGTAACAACACAGGAAAGCACAATCTCTTTCACAGTTTCTGCTCTAACACTGTTTAGTCCCCTTGCAAACCCAACTCCCATGACTGCACCCACCAAAGTGTGGGTTGCTGAGACGGGCAACCCAACTTTGAAGCAAATAAAACCACAGACGCTGCAGCGAACTAAGCTGCAAATCCTCTGGAGGGTGTTAGTTCTGTTATCTTCTTCCCAATTGTTGTTATCACTCTATAACCCCATATCATTTGTCCTGCAACAATACCAAAACCACCCCATGCAAGAAAATCTGTTGGAATAACAATTTCATTTCCGCTGGCACCACCATGAAGAATAGATAATGCAGCTGCCAGAGGTCCTATTGCATTGGAGACATTGTTTCCACCATGGACAAATGACATGAAGCAGGCTGAAAGGAACTGCATATATCCGAAAACCCCATAAACTATTTCCAGTTGGGTACCTTTGGGGCCAGCAATATCAGAGAAAATTCAGATATTTTTAATGTGGATAGCAGTATCTTGGGGCTCTGGTTGTGATGAGGTAGATTTGATGAGGAGATGACCAAGTTGTTTATGGATAATTCTATTAACTAGGAAGGCACCAGCAGCACCAAATGCTAAAGTCTGGGCTAGAGCCACAGGAAAGATCTTGCTCAGAGGAAAGGCTGCAAAAGAGATTCCAGTTACACCCACAAAAACAGCAATTGGAGCAGCAGCAGCTGCAGCTTGTCCAGGATTTGAAGCACTGTATACAAACTGAAAAATAAGAAGGTTACAAGAACAATGGAGTCTTTTTCCATTCAAAGAATTCATATGTAATACAGATTTCTAGAACTTAAGGAAATCAAATTTATCATTAGTAAGTATCATATTTTGTTCGGGGTTTAGCCCCCTTTTATGGTAGATTCTTACCAATTAATGCAAATTGCAAAGCCTTGCAAAAAGAGAACGCATACTGTGTCCAAGTAACTTCACCATCCTCATGGCTCAAGATTTTCTAAAAGTTAAAAAGCCTTATAGCAGTTAATCCTCCTGAACAAGTATAATATGCATATTCGAGAAGGCACTCATTCAAACGGATCAATGGTAAAGCTTTCACATGCAAGGCAAAGGCATATGGGACGCAAGGCAGCAAGCTTTATTTTTGAAAATCTCAAAGTGCAAGCGCATACCCTACGAATGCATGTGTAGACAAGAAACGACACAAGTGCCCCGAATATTGGCGAAATCACCCATGATGAAGTCACCCTCGCAAATGAGCCCCAAAAAACAGCACCAGCACCTCCATAAACAAGACCAAATCCAACCATTGAACCCACAATAGAGTGTGTGGTGGATACAGGCCAAACATAGTAAGATGCAACCTGATAATACAAAATATCATTGTTGGATAATCAGAGAACTCCAGAATGCAGCATACAAACATACTAGGGAAACAACGAACTCAATTTTAGAGCCATAAAAGTGAAGAGAAACAATTCAAACTTCTGTCTTTTCACATTGAGAAAATCTTGGCAGATGAAGGGTGCTTATAGAATACTAACCACAGGTAGCATTAAACAATTGGTAATAAGCTTACGCTTGGATTTTCAATCATCCCAAAACCATCAATCAAGAGTACGGATTACCTTGGTATACTTGTTAGTCCAATGCATTTAATGACAAAGTAAATGCGGAAATACATGCAGTGAATGATAAAGCCAGATTCTTCAAACTGAAAATTTAGTTCAGTGAAGCTAATAAAGTAAAAAACTATTATCGGCTTCCTTGATTTTTCAAAGCCGGACATTTTTTTTTGAAGCAGGTACGAATTAATTCAGAATTCACCGTAAAGAAAGTCATCCATGGCAAAACACGTACCCTTCTAAACTAAAGTTTTGCATGCTTTGCTATTACTCATTACAAAAATAAAAAGGCTCCATGGCAAAAGCACCATCAAAAAATTCAAATATAAAGCATCTCTATCACAATCAAGATAAAATAATGGAGAAAGCTAAGATAATGTGCCTGTAACCAAGTACCAGCGCAGCTAAAGAAGAGAGCAACCAAGCAAAAAAGCAGAGTGTCCTTCCCCTGAAATACGTTAGTAAGTAGAATCCTCTTCCCATCAATAATGCTCCTGAAAACTCCAACACACCAGCAGTCAAAACGGCTTGTCGCAGTAACAAAGCACCTGATCCCACTGAAGTCCCCATGGCATTGGCTACATCATTGGCCCCAATATTCCAAGCCATGTAAAATCCAAATAAAAGTGTTGCATATGATAAAAGCTTTGTCTTCGCGTCCAGCACCTGACCCAAAGACTTCATGAAAAAAGGAAGAGAAAGAACAGCGAAGGCTATGCATATAGAAATAGCACAGGCTGTGCTTGAAGATATATGAAAGGCTTGTGCCATTCCGGTAAGTCGTCATCATCATCTTCCGCTTTTACACTTTCATGATGATGTTTCTGAACCTGGATTCCTGCCTCTTTTTTTCTTCCCCACCTCCATCTTCAGCAAAAGACGATATGCTTGCAAAAGTAGGCGTGAGTCTAGAGTTCTTGAGGCTCAAAAGAGAAAGAGATGATTTGCGTAGTCACAAATTTGGTTTGAGAAATAGAGTTTCTCTCTTGAAGAAGTAAGTGTCATTTATAAATGATGAAGAACGATGTTTAGGGAGATGAAGACGAAGAAATGCTTCTGGTGAAACAGTGTTTCTTGAAGAAGATTAGCAATAAGAGGGAGTCATATTTTGGAAGGACTGATAAGGTGGAGAGATAACTGAAAAGTAAAGGAAGAGTATCTAAGAAATTACTCAGATGGATTCTTGGCCATGGAATGTGTAAGAGTTGAAGAAAAACAGAAAGAAGTAGGTGGTAGAGAAGAAATGAAAGAGAGTCCATTTTCAATTTTCTTTTTATTTTGAATGGAAACAAAGGTGTGAGAGTAGATTTGGCTGCTTGCTTCGGTCGATTTAAACGAGCGGTAGTGGAGTTCTTCTCTCCACACATGCAATGCACCCAACTAGTTTACATTCATAGAATTTTTAGAAATTCTGTAGTTTTAGAGAATAACGATATACTTTATCCACGAGAAACAGTCGAATTCCCTACAGTGACGTGGTTACAGGTCCATCAGTCCATGTAGTCTTGTCAGCAGTCAACAGATACTTCACTAGTAATTATTTTGAGATTCCTACCCAATTTGACTTTTCTTTACTTATTTAAAATTAATTCTATATATA
The DNA here is from genome assembly GCA_032402905.1 of Khaya senegalensis. Lineage (NCBI taxonomy): Eukaryota > Viridiplantae > Streptophyta > Magnoliopsida > Sapindales > Meliaceae > Khaya > Khaya senegalensis. Next base: position 962,919 of record CP135534.1, on the reverse strand, counting down.
TATAATATCAAATGCCTAATATTTCCTGGTTGGATTTATGGGTAAGCCTGAGAAAAGTAGAGCTATTATATAAGATCAACCTGAGAAGCTATGTGAGAACTTCACAGAGCTCTTTCAAACTGTAACTCGTCCAGTTGGCAAAATACTGGCCAGAGAAATTTCTTCACATGATAGCGGGAGTTGGTTGGTTCGTTGGCCTTTTGCTTTCCCGGTTGCCCTTCTAACCACACTGTCATCCTTTCAAATAAAATACAGATTTTGAAGCTGTTGAAAGTTTCCAGACATGAATGGATTGACGATGGGCTGGTGCGGCAGACTCGGCAGAGCAGAGATAAAATGTAGTTAGCCCATGAAAATGTTTGACTCCATGAACCTTGAGTTGGGCCATTGTCTCTAGTCCAGCTTTCATGGGTCAGAAACATATCCCATATCTAGATGCAGCACTTGCAGACTATTTTTCCACCAAAATTTCAAAGAATTTAATTATCATGCTTAATAAGAGGGTTAATCTATAAAATGTGATCATTATTCAGTAAAAAAATGTTAAAAAAATGATTATATAAACTAACAAATGTTATTAATAAGGTGTTGACAGAATATTTACATGCAAGCTTGTATGAACAAAAAAAGAAAACAAAGAGAGAATACGTAAGCGACTAAATTATGCTTAAGCTTTCTCCATGATTATTCGATGTGGCTCATCAGTTTCACTTCCATGCTTTCCATTATTCATCAATAATCACCCTTTGATTCCCGATATCCTCTCCAAGAAAATGTTAAAGACATCGTCTCGACTTAACATGCTAACCCTAGCATACTTTTCATCAGCCCCGAATTCTTTCCCACCTCTCACCATTATCTTCTGCTCTCTTAAGAGTTTCTCGCAGTCCGCGTACTCTTTGCACTGCAACCATGCAAATGCTGTTTGGCAGAAAAACAATACCAAGTTTCTTGGTGAATTAAAAGAACAAAAGCATGAATATTCAAATACTATACATTTTGATTAGTTAGTGCAGTACCTGGATGTGGGTTAGTGGGTTTTCCAGTGAAGTTACAGTAATTTAGTGGGTACTCAGGCAGACTGAAAACCTCACTGTGTTTCACCACTTCTTGCAGCATTTTCCATCTTTCAGCCATGAGACATTGGCTATATTCAAAGAAGTTATTGTCTGATTTGGTTGACCCGAAATCTTGACAGCCATCGCAAATGATTCTAAAAATCTTTGCCGCTCGAAGCTGGGATTCTTTTGATACACCGATGCTGTTAAATTCTATAAACTTAGTCATCTTTCTAGCAACTTCTGCATCCTTAACAAGTGCCCAACTTCAAAATACAAATATATAAGAGTCAGTTTCAGCTGATATCAATCATAGTTATCTAGATTGGCATGGCATGAATTATGAGATGCTCACCCAATGCGAGAACCAGCATGACCTGTGCATTTGGAGAGCGTGAAAAGCATAATATCATGATCAACAGCAAGAGTAATAGGTGTATATTGAGGCCAATAATAGGCAAGGTCGTGAATGAGCCTGCCTTCACCCTGGTTCACCACCACAGCTTCTCTGATAGTTCCATCGGGATTGTTGGGTGAGTTGACGACTTCTATGTAACGTCCATCGTTATCAAACTTGTATGCATCACCAGCCCATTTGTAAAGCCCTGAACGCAGGTAGTCTGTCTCTGGTGGATATTGCTGCAAGCAACAGATTTTTGTGAAAGAAAGATCAACACAATACCTTAGTTTATAACTAGTAGATGATTAATCCAAGTAAAAATTATAAAATCATTTCAGTTCTTGTTTATTGCCGGTTTATATGCCATAATTAACTCCTAATCATCATCATATTTGACCCAAATTAATTAATAATGACTTAATTATGTTTGGCCAACAACATGGTTCCTCAAATTAGACATGCCCATGTTACCATATTTGTCTTACGATCTATTAACACATGCAACCTATTGATTGTGGTTGTTCTTTCTAGATATGTGTGTCTGTTGAATTAATAAACATGTTTGTCTCTTTGTCTCATGATCTATGTAAGATTAAGGGCTTTAGATTAATTTGGGAGGCTAACATATCTTCAGCAGAAGACAGCTTTGTCTCAGTAAAGTGCAGCACCCTTTTATTAAATATTAAATTGACTTTGCTTTAAAACCCTCCTAATCAAGATCTACATTGAACTCAGCAATTAAACATAGAAAGAAAATAAAACAAATTCAGTCAAATCATACGGTTGCAGTGATATAAAAAATTTATGGTTCGATTAGGCTCACCGAGTAGTAAGGGGCAGCAGAGACTACGCTGATTGGATCGGTCCCATCATGAGAAGATAGAGCGTAGAGTGCAGCCTGATAGAGCTGCGTAGAACCGGTCCCGATCACGATATGCCGACCGTCGGATATTGCGTTCCCGACCTCAACATGTAGGTTTCTGATTGCATCAGCGAGTTCCGGTTCCAGAAACCAGCAAATGTTCCCCATATCACTCAAATAGCTCATCAAATCACTGCCGGAGAACACCATCGTACCCTTGTCACCCAGATTCCTCCAATAGGGTTCAAACGCGGTTGGATCACCCCTGTGAGGATGCAATCAACATTATCTCCACGTTTATCGCTTAAAACACTAACTTATTCAAAGACCAAAAAAAAAAAAAAATCCAATCTTAACCCAGTTTCATCCGAGGAAACGATAACTGAAGCTGTAAACTAATTAATGAAACTTCTTATAAAGATCAGATTGAATCAGATTATTCGCATGCCAGACTAGCAGTACGTAAAAAATGAATGGAACAGTGCTGAAACCCTAGACACTTGAGTTAAAATCCACAAGTAAATAAATGAAGAAGAAAAAGATCGCAATTGGCAGTTGCAATATCTGTATCATGACCGACAGAAGCCAAGAGATTAAGAACTCACTGTTGAAGGTTGAGGATGGAATCTGGGGAGAGACGAGTTTTAGCGTTGTTAGCAGACGGCGAGGAGGCTTTACTAATAATAGGGTTAGCTGCGTTCTCAAAACCAACCATCTTCGTTTTGTGTGAAAGGAAAGTGCTTGTCTGTCTCAAGGAACAATTAGAATGTGAACTTGGGTTCGATGTTGACTGCAGTTGGCTATATATAGTTGATGAGCGATCGATGAGATGCATAACTACTGTAGACGGTGCATGAATTCTCCGATAATGTCCAAGATTCTTCTTAATTATAAAGCCTAGAAAATCTTTTCTTGTATAGAAACAAGTTAATGTATGTTTCTCTTTTCCATCCAAACTGAATATGTAAAGGGAAAGGAAGAAAATCAAATCAGATCTCATATCGATGCAAAATCAAACTAAGAAAAGCGCTTCTTTTATATTTAGTTGTGATGGATGATAAATATTTTGAAATTTGAGACATTGGGATTTAAAGTTGAAGTGTAAATGTATCTAATTAGTTAAAAATATTTGTTGGGTAGGATCATACTGCTATTCAAAAATTTAGCAAATTCTATTTGCAATGAGTACTATATTAAGTAGAGAATGCTGCTGGATACCATTTTAACCAACTTAGATATTTGAAACCTTCAATAATATGATAGATTATCCATCTTAATAATGTAAAAAACAAATTTGTGTGTGCATGTATATATACATTTCAAGTTGTTTGATCAATATATGATATGCAAATCTTGACTGTTTAAGGTGTACCAGTTTATGTATACAAAAAATTATGAAAGAACATACATTTTAAAAAAAAGGTTGGGATTCTTGAACCTAATTCTATTGTTGATACCTAATTTTTTGTTGAAAAAAGAATCATCACGCAAGATTATGGCCTTAGCACAAAAAGAATCTTGCATATTCTTAATAAATTGTGTTTAACACTCCTTACTTGTTCAACTATTGTTAAGTGTTACTCTTTAGTTTTTTCATTGATGTCTATACTATAAAAGTACTCAAATTTCCAAGATTGTTTCTAGTTGTATTTTAAAAGCATACAGTGAAGATTCAAGAGTTTGGAACCTTTTTCCAAATTTTAAGGCCTCTATTTATAGATTTTTGGCCTAACAATTATGAAAGAATATTCGTGTAACATAGAAGTAAAGTAATTGGTTGATATTACCTAGATCACGGGTAATTATTAAATGACCAATTTTTGCATCACTTGTTTTCCATGCAATCTACCATAAGGTATAGTTAAATTCATTATTCAAGCTAAAGCTAGAATTACTTGACACAAATGAGCATAATCTCATTTAAGTGAGGAATTAGGATCCTCTCTTGGTATTTTTTATCTTTGACTTAATTAGATATTAACATATAGTATAATTGATAATGAACAATTGAAATTATGCCTTAAAATTTTTAATTTATATTATAAAATTTAAAATTAATTTATAAATTTCATTAAAATACAAGTTAAAGCATTTATTATTAATTTTGTTACATATCAAGAGTAAAAATAGTAAAAACTAGAAAGAATCTTAATCCATAAGCAAGATCCAATAATATTCATTTATTTCTAATAAAAACATAACATAGGCCATCGAATTAAGCAATAAGATGAGCAACTTGATCTTAACTCCTACTTTAAGGGTGTAAATTCAAAAACCATACTTCTCTTTATGTAAATGTTTAATTGTGGCAATTTATGATAAGTAAAAATGTTAAATTGATACGTGAGTAAATAAAAAAACAAGCATTAATTTTACAAAATCAATATACATTTTAATTTTCTCTCTTTAAAATGTAATTTTTATTTATAAATAGTATACAAAATGAGAAATTAAGAGAAATAGTTGTGTTTTTACATGTATTATAATAATTTTTTATAACTAAGTATTTACATCGTTAATTTCTCATAATAATGTTATTTATTAGAAATATATTTAAAGAATAGTGCTATACATCTCAAATTATTTATCTTATACAACATAACATTTGTGAAATGAATGTTAACTATATATTTTTATAATTTTTAAAATATTTATAATAACAATTAGCTTCTAGCTTTATAAATATCACATTATTTGAAACTAAAATTTGGGATATAAATTTAAAATATCTAACATTACTTTTATTTAAAGTTAAAAAACTATTACTTTTAATTAATAATTATTAGAAAATAGCATAATTTTATTCAATAAAAAGTATCAAAGATTTAAATTTTAAATTTGGTAAGTATAGGCATTTATTAAAATAAATAACTAATGACACTTAAATTTATATTATTTTAAAGAAAGTATGCTTATCAAGTGGGATCATTCGATTAATAAAATAAAATAATTTTATTTTATTTTATTAATTATATAATCCTACCTTATTAATTATATTAACGTAATAAAATTTATACTATCTCAAAATTTTTTATTACTTTAAAGCGAGAATTAAATTGAAAAAATATTATTCCAATATCTCACATGATTCTTCTCATCTCTTAAATGACTCCATGAGAAATATACCATAAACGATGCCTTATTTGCAGACATCATATGCAGCACAAATGGCCTATAAAATATATGACTATCTACATGCCCCAAGATTCTGAGTCTTGTTTACTGGTTTTGAAATGCAAGTGAGACAGGTTTGGTCGCCAACACATGACTTTGTGTGGCGTCAGTAATATATATAAACCCAAATGATTTTGACTCATTGTCAGCGTCAACCTCATGTGCCACCAATGACCATGCATGTGGCATCGGCGATTGCTCATGTGACAGTTGTGGTCTAGATTAAGAGTAATTATGTAATCATAATGTAATGTTTTCTGTTTCTTTTCAGCAATACATTTACAGTATAAATATTACCAATTGGGCTAAGAAGGAGAAGAGGTCTGATAACATCAAATATTGGGTCTATAGCACTGTTCTTAGGGATTACATTGATAATATGTCTAGGGAACAGATGGGTCCAGCCCACATAATTTACTAAGCTTACAACAGTAAGCTCGAGAAGAAGAAGCCCAGGTACGAGAAAAGTATAGTAGTTAGCTTTCCAGGCTCTGGAGGACGCCTGAGATTTGTTTTTCTTGTTACACAGTAATTCTTGGCAATCTCCACCATTCGTGGAAGTTTGAGGCCATGGAGTAAGTTGGCAGTTAACACAAACTTAATATACGCACACGAGAGAAGAGATAAACGCCAGTTGGGCGATACGGTTACCACTCTGTCTTTGGACCTGAAATTATGTGGTTGTTCATACACAATTTGTGTCCTGTGGTCCTGTATTTCTAAAATCTCAACTTCAAGTATTATCAAGATAGCATGAAGATAAAGCGGGACACCCTTCAAAAAGTCCGGAGACAACAGATCATTGACTCTGACTTGGTATTAACCTTTTGCGATGGCTGTATCATCATTTGAAATTACACCTACTGAGAAACATTTTCGGAGACAGCATTGCAGCAGACAATCTGGTCAAGCCGGCAGCAAAATTCCAGCACAAACGTCCAACTTCACTAAGTTGCTCTCTCTTTATTCGGTATGGTCAATAATCGAACCTCAGAGATTATGAGACATCGGAATTCACAGACTTAAGGACCGGTGGGCGAAAATTAAAGCTGCATGGCTCTTACCGATGGGTTTCCCATTTTTTCTGAAACAATTCAGGATTAGTGGGTGGGATTGGACTCATTTAAGGATTGGTGGGCTTTGTGGTTTCTGTATAAATACCAGTGAGATTTTTACTCTCGAGTTTTGCTTTGAGCAGTCTGCATGAGACTAAACAAATCACCATATTATTACTGCATGACTTCCCCTCCCTTCGAATCACGGCACTCCTTACTCCTTAAGGATATCCAAAGTATTAACACAATTTGGACACAAATCACAAGTTAAAACAAAAATGAAAGTTTCAAAAAGAATAAATATGAAGTTGTTCATACACATGACTGAAAAACAAATTCATGTATCCTTTTGCGAGAATTTTTGTGTCCTCCGTGAACCATCTAACATCTGTATGTCAAAGAGGTCTGATCTGAATACTAAGCCACTGATATCTCTCACAAATCTACAACCTAGATAGGATGATACAAGGGAGAAAGAGAATGTAAAAAAGCAAATTGAAAATGTGAGAAATGTACAATTACATAATCCCTAAGAGGGGAAAATGGGAAAGAAGGCAAATAATGGCTTCATCACATTTTTTTCTTCCATCTGTAGGGTTTGTATGATACTAACAGATCCTAAACTAAATGTGGGTTTCATTCGGTAAAGTTGGTGGAGTCTTCCTAAACACATGCTTCCTGCATCGTTCAAAAATGCTATCATAGATCAGATCAAACTGAACACCTGCTCTTTCCCGGTTTATAATGAAGAAAATATGATCAGCTTCCACAATTTTGTAGTACCTGCATTGAGAAAAAGCCATTTCTAAGTAAGCTTACAGAAAAGTCATACATCTAGCAGTGATTCAAACAAAGAGGGATGAAACCTTACAGCTTAATCCTAAAGAAAGAAAATATTCCAAAAATAATCACTAGACAAGTTGCTTAAATTATTGTGCTACTCAAACAAGTTTTTTTCCAATATAAAAACATCTATGACGTTTGGTATTGGCATTTGGAATGTGTAGCAAAGCAAATGAAGCTTTAAGAACAATACTAACCAGATGCCCGGTTGCAAAGGTTGGCAATCAGAATCATTTACAACATAACTGCTGGGGTGCTCAATTGGTAGACGAGGGTGAGTCATGGATATGGTGTTCAGGGCACCATCATTGTCCCACCAATCCTCATCCCTGCAAACACATTTATGTAAGGCGTGAGTCATGATTGAATTTAATTCTAACTAAAAGTTTTTTGCTACATCAGTGATTACAGTTACAGTTTTATTTCACTGTCAAACCCTTATCTCTCAATTTGGAAGGGAGATAAAATGTAACATCAAGGAATTTGTCAAAGGTCCAAAATTCTAGAGATTTCTGTACAGTTATCTTGGTCAAATTATTAAAATTTGTCAAAGGCAAAAGTGGTATTTGTCCTAAGACCAAGTCATAACAATATAAAAAATTTTCAAATGATTCAAACCAAACATAATTTCAAAGTCAAAAAAATTTGGTTGCTTGTAAAAGCTAAAGTATATGGAAAAAGCTTCTAACAAAATTTGTTTCAAAACTAAATGAGTAAACACAGCATTATATCTTGTGTGAAACTACACCTGTAGCCTTTGTAAGGTGGAGAAACATCTGGAGGATGACGCCATTGGCTCATCTGCAATACTCTGATGAAGAGCAATGAATGGATTCCCAATATACTAGAAGGAACTGTGATACCCATAATCTTCCTAGTACGTTTGGTAGCGTAACTGAAATAGTATGTGTTGGGGAAAGTCTGCAGATGGCTGTTGAGTTGCATAGACCCTTGAATTGTAAGATCAGGAAGAATCCAATCTCCTGAAACAAATGGGCCTGCTTTTCCCATGAGGCAATCAACAAGACCTCGAATACCCATTTTCTTCCACGACATGTTAAAGTGATCAAAACCAAAATTGTAATAGTCCTTTAGCCAAGGAATATCAAGCCAATCATAGATTATCACTCCTAGGCGGCACAGCTGAAGCAGACATATAGGTTTCAAGGTTTTCCCATCTTCTGGTCTGTAAAAGTATGAAACCATGGCAACAAAGTTAGGAAATTGACATTATTTGCTATATTAGTCAAATAAAAATTAGCATTGATAAAACAGATAAAATGGTAAAAGTTGCAAGCACTACCAAGCATCATTTGGGAAAATCTCTAGAATAAAAAATAAAAAAAAATCTTTGATGTTTCAAGTTACTTGAAGCTACTTATTTGTGTTCTGCCCCAATAAATCATCAATACTAGTAAGTTGATGCTCTACTATTCGTTCAGAGACTGCATTTCTTGTATCAAAATTTACTCAGTTACCGTCAACACTCAGGAGATTCCCAGCAATATTTGCAATTCGAAGGTTCCTGCATAAAGTTGTTTTAAATTAAGAAACCAGTTTGAATGGAACTTACTGCATCCCATCGAAGTAGGTTCTTGTAGTCCCATTAAACGCCCCAGACAAGGACGTTATGCTCAATACCCAATTCTCTGAAGTGTTCTCATATCCTTTGAATGCCTAAAATCACCATAAACAAATGATTAAATATACCGAGGAAATAAATTACAGAGAAGATCGATTATTTATCATTTGTTGATCACATGAACAAACGGAACTAACCTTGTCTGCAAGCATTTGCTGCAAAACACGAACAACCTGAGCACCTGCTGAGTGCCCAACGAAGTGAATAGGATGGTCCTCGTCCCATTCAGGGTAATTCCCTGCATTCCAGTTACAAGATGCAAAACAAACTTCAAATTAGGCCTGATGGAACAGTTTAATTTGTCTAATACAAACAAACTCACAAATTGCAAAAACAAGAGAGGGAGAGAGAAGAGGAAGAAGAAGAGGGTAGAGTTGTCAACCTTGTTCGTAAACCCGTCCAAACTGCGAGTGGCCACAAGCCTTGCTGTGTTCTTCACCATAATCAACTTGTCCACCTTTCAAATAATAGAACAACTCACGAGCCCTGAAACCCAAAACCCCTTTTTAATTACAGAAACATGGATGAAGACATAAACAAGGCAAATGAAAAATGGCAGCAAAAGAAACAGAGAACAAATAAAAATTTAAACCAGAAACTTGAAAGCAACCTATCGTATATGCTGGTTAAAGACCCCAAATCTGGCACAAGAACCCTTTCATCTTTCTTCTCTGCTCCAGCAAAATACGATAAACCTCCCAATTTCTAATATTAAAAAAGAACCAGTTGAAGAATTATATCGATATCAGTCAATGGCATAATACACATTAAAACAACAAAGGAAAACTAGGAAAAATTAATGACATACCCCTTTGCCAAATCCAAAGATTCCATGGACTAAAACAATAGGAGGCAGAGTATTAACATCGATTGCTGCTGCTGTCGTGCTTACATTTGGCTCTCTTTGTTTTACCTCGATAACATTTACATCAGACTTGAAAAAAATTACATTCAAAACTTGCGAGAGATCAACAGCCACAGCGGTGCTAAAGATGTAAAACCCATATAACAAATGCACAACAGAACTCACAAACAACTCTGTCAATTGCAGAGCAGATATCCACCATCTTATCATCTTGTCAAAACCACCCAACGTCAAAAAAAGAAACTTTCAAAACAGAGCCTTCTCTGAACCTTAAAAAAAACAAACAAAGAAGGCTCTTTCTGCAACAACAAAATGAAAACCTAAACTTCTCTTCTCATCAAAATCCTCCCATGATAATTCTTCTCATAGAAGGAAGAAAGAAATTGCTTTTTATACTCCTTTCAGTTTTTGTCCTTTCTCAGCTTCCAACTTTGAAAAAAAGGTTTCCCACAAATTTCACATTTTCTACCTTGAAAATCTCACAAAAGACACACAACACAACAGGACCAATCGAAAAGCTTGCTGTTCATCCATTAGTTTTTGTCCTGGAAAAAAAGTTTGGTTTGGGTTGGTGACATGTGTCCTTGTGCCAACCGCTACCACAAATTGTACAAGCTCCGCACCAAAAATAGAGGAATTAGAAGAAGTAGAAGCCTAATATTTACTAATCTCCTTGAAAAAATCAAATCTGTGTGGCCATATAAATTATGCAATTGGGTATACGAAAGGATTCGTTTCTAGGCGTTTCTTTCCAGGTCCAGTGTGCTGGATCAGCGCTGGAAGGTTCCCTATCAGGCCAACGACCAACTGCAGTACCCTTATCCACTTACGCCATTTCCCTTTTACATTCTGTCACCCACTCGCTTTTAATGGGATATAATAATAAAATAAAAAATACTGCAGTTGTTCAAAAAATAATAATTATAATCCTATTGCATCTGTTAAATTACAACTAATGGAGGACGATTTTGCAAATTCTTGTAACATCCATAGATTTTTTTGCATATTTTTTAATTATCAAACTTTTTTTTTTTTTTTTGCATGCATACAAAAATCCTTCGCTTTATTACAAATTTTTAAAAAATAGAAATCATATCGAATAAAATATATATTTCAACTTTTTTATATTAAAAATTTAGTTTATAAACACAAAAATATTCAATGCATTACTTTAAAAGGATCAAATTTGAAATTTTAAAAATTTTTTTTTTATGGAGGGAGAATGAATTCTCTTTTTAATTTATATAATTATTTTACCTATTTCTTAGAGGTTATATAGGAGTCGAATATGATATTTAGATATTATTTATATCAACGATCTATTAAATCATGAATGATAATTACTAAATTGTGTAAATTATAAATTATTCATAAATAATGAATTGATAATAAAAAGAAATTAATTTTATTATTTATTTTATTTTACTAAATTCACCTTTTTCTTTTTTTTTTTTAACAATAAAGGTTAGTTTAAACGTTAAAATGTCATATATCACTCGTGCCCCTCTATTATAATTTATTTACTAATTTAACAAATGTTAGAAAACTTGGGTTCCAAGATGAAATCAACGATGACTGAAGCGCGTTGAGAAAGAGGCACTGGTCAGAGACTTGTAGCCTAGGGAATAGAGTCAGTGAGTTTGGCACATCCACATTCGGGGTTGGCTCACTTAAACTAATGCCTGGACACCTTTTTGGCTCGATGCACCTGATGTGACTGCTTTTGGCCATTTATGTTAAGAAACCAAAGTTGGTTTGACTTCCTCTTAGCTGCCTTTATGCCTTGATTAGTAACTAATATCGTGATTATCACGTGTTAATATCTGGATGACCATACGGTACGGACAAAGCTGTGGCACAAGGAATTTAAAAACAGAAGCTGGGGGTGATGGAAATCAAGGTGTGACTCGGCGCATGATGGTTGCCGACGGAGAAAGTAACAAAATATGCTGTGAACAATTATTGACGGGAGGTGGAAACCCGTACTCGCTTACATAAATTATTGAGGAGCATTCCTGTGACAGATAAAATTATTTAATTAATAAAAAAATTATTTAATAATTATAAATAAAAATTTTATTCAATAAAATAAAATTTTTATAATTATTAAATTTTTTATTAATAATTATTAAATAATTTTTTTATTAATTAAATAATTTTACACCATCTAAATTTTTCGCTTCATTTTGTATCTCAAACTTTCCATCAATGTTTTGGGCACAAAAATGGATAGATTGCTGCCAACCACCCCTATTATAATGGGACAACAGCATTGAAAGATTTAGAATTTATACAGTCAGTCTAGTGTTTGAGATAAGCGTGCGGGGAGATTAGGCTTGCCTTCAAGGGGGAAAAAGTCAAGAGAAAATTACAAAAGTAAGATGGTGATGTGTGGGTGGACCTCCAATTGCTCTATTTATAATAATAGAAACTTCTCCAATCAATTTGAAATAAGCACCTACTAGAAGATGCCAATTTCAACAAGGTTGAATTGAAATTTGGCAACATAGTCTAGTTGTTGTGCTTTGCTTACTACCACAACATAAACAATGAATTCTTTTGGGCTTTCCAACTCAATTTGCAGTGGACTCTTGGTGAATTGGACCAGTTCGAGCCGATCTCAAACAGTAAAATTTAAGTTTAATTTGGATTCGTGTCGAGCCTAGATTGGATAAGAAGAGTAGAGGTTGTAATAGGTTTGGGCTCCATCCAACCCACGAGACTGTAAACTTTTTATAATTTATATTTTAAAAAGGGCCTGTGGGCCGCTAGGGTGAGTCAAATCTGTCTTGCGTCCCTGTGGGTGTAAATGGACATCATTTGGGTGATATTTAGTATTCCGGCGCTGAATGAGCCCAATTCAAAGTCCCTTGTTCTCTTTTTACCCCAAAAACCCTACGGAGGACTACAGCTACTGTTGAACGAGAAGACACCCATATCAGACTGAGGAAAAGTTCTAAAATGGCGATGCTGCAACGATTTGGACGAACTAAGAACGTAGCAAGGCGGTCAAAGAAGCATTTGGAAGAAGCGCTTTATGATCGGCTCTTCAAAGAAGGCAGTTCAGAAGTTAGCGTTCGGCAGCAGCTGAACCAGTTTATCAAGAGCTCCAAACGCGTCTTCAAATGGGAAGTCGGCGACACTATCAAGAAGCTTCGCGACCGCAAGCTCTATTACCCTGCTCTCAAGGTTTCATCTCTCTTTTTATGCTTTAATTAAAGTGATCCGGGTAATGCGTTTATTTTATTCGGTGTCAATTCTAAGTTGCTGCTTGTTTCTCATATATTATGGTCTATTATATTGGAGTTTTAAGCCAATTTCAGTAATTCACTTCGTTGAGGGGGCAAAGATTAGTATTATAAATTCTATTGACCTAACTGTGTGCAAATCATAAAAAACTAAAAAACCCATTGGTAAGTTGGCTACATTGTAACTCAATGAATTCTCAAGTTGTTGGCTTTTTGAATGGTTATAAGTTGTTTCAGTAGTTTAGGCCATTGGTCTCACTGAAACATTGACAATTTGATTAGTTTGGAAATTTTATAGAGTTTTTTTAAACGAATGGAAAGAAACTTGTAGTAGATCTGTAAAGACGATTCTGAAACATTGGTGGTTTAAATTTCTTTGAGATGCAGAAATGCAAGCTACCTACTTCATCAAGCACAAAGGGGGACAGACTAGTAAAATTGGCCTTAGGTTATGATATTGGCTTCCATCTTTCTTCTGTCCATAAAATGCTGGTTTTTATCTCAGTTTCTTGGGTTGTAAGTCACTGTACAAAATGATGAAAGGGACTCATATTTTGTAATATGAAATTTTAATCGAAATTGTTACCCAGTTGGGTTGGTTTCTGGTATAGCTAAGCATGGAAGGTTTTCTCTTCAATATAGAAGCTAAGCATCTTGAATAATATTGATATCAATGTTCATTAACTTCCACACTTTGTCAGTTATTGTGGCTGGCAGTTAATAATACATTATCTTTTTCCAAATCGTGGCATGATTGAACTCAACTCAATAATGAAATTTGTTCTTAGTTTGTCTGTGCATTGTTGATTGTTGTCATGTTCACAAAATTCAGACCTTACAGTGGTCTTCTTTTTTCTTTGGTTTTGGTGGTTACAGTTATCTGGTCTAAAAATCCTTCCTTATCATATTTGTGTTTCTTTTCTCTTTGTTTTGCTGGTTTCAATATAAGTTGCAGCTGCAAATAACTTAAATTTTAATTTACAGTTATCAGAAACTATGGACATGAGGGGCATGAACAAGACTGTCAGTGATCAAGCTATCCATCTTGATCTAGTTGCCAAAATTCGAGGTATTGATGCTGCAGAAAACTATTTTGTTGATCTTCCCGAATCATCGAAGAACCATCTTACATATGGTGCTCTTCTCAATTGTTACTGCAAGGAATTGATGACTGAAAAAGCAGAAGCTCTCATGGGAAAGATGAAGGAACTCAACATCGGTTTGAGCTCCATGCCTTTTAACAGCCTTATGACCCTTTACACAAAAATTGGCCAACCAGAAAAAATACCAGCCATTATACAAGAAATGAAGGCCTGTAGTATCATGCTAGATTCTTATACATACAATGTCTGGATGAGATCTTTGGCTGCTGTCAATGATACCTCTGGGGTTGAAAGAGTCATTGATGAGATGAAGAGGGATGGTCGGGTTGCTGCTGATTGGACAACATACAGTAACTTAGCTTCAATTTATGTTGATGCTGGATTGTTTGAGAAGGCAGAAAATGCACTTAAGGAGTTGGAGAAGAGAAATAGCCATCGAGATCATTCTGCTTACCAATTTTTAATCACCTTGTATGGACGAACGGGTAACTTGCTTGAAGTTTATCGAATATGGCGTTCATTGAGGCTGGCTTTTCCGAAAACTGCAAACATAAGCTACCTAAATATGATACAGGTGTTGGTTAACTTGAAAGATTTACCAGGCGCAGAGAAATGTTTCAGGGAATGGGAATCTGGCTGCTCTACTTATGATATCCGAATCGCAAATGCTCTGATTGGGGCACACGCCAAGGATGGTTGCTTAGAAAAGGCCGCAGAGCTTAAGGATAGGGCCCTAAGGAGAGGCGCCAAGCCTAATGCTAAAACCTGGGAAATATTTTCAGATTATTATTTGAAAAATGGGGATATGAAATTAGCTGTTGATTGTTTGGAGAAGGCGATAAATACTGGTAGAGGGGATGGTGGAAAGTGGGCCCCTTCATCTGAGACTATCAGGACTTTGATGGGGTACTATGAGCAAGAGAAGGATGTTGATGGTGCTGAAGCTTTTGTAGAGATCTTGAAGAAGTCTGTAGATGATTTAGGGGTGGAGGTATTTGAATCATTAATAAGAACTTATGCAGCGGCTGGAAGAACAACCCCTATAATGCGTCGCCGATTGAAGATGGAAAACGTGGAGGTGAGCAAGGCAAGTAAGAAGTTGCTTGAGGTGATCTGCGTGGAGTGAACTTTCTTTTTTGGTCCCTCAATTCAATTGTTTGAATTACAATTCCGCTGTCAGGGATAGATTTTGAATCATTATTGTGTTCAGATAATAACATGCGCTCTTCATTTGTTTCCAAAATTGAAGAGATTTGTTAATCAAGGATGATGTGCTGATCTGGTCTTTTGTATTGTTCAACTAAAGATACAATTTTAATGTATGAATCCATCGAGCTTAGGGCATACAGGATGAAAACTTCAACTAAAGGCAGCAATGTAGAAGAATTTCTGGTTTAATCTGGGATACCTTTTTAGCACTCGAGAGGGCTGTAATTCAAAGGTTTGTATGATGCTTTTCGTGGATGTATCTATTTGATTGTAGAGATTGTTCATTCCCAGTGTCTCTCTGGATGAATTAAAAGGGTATTTGCTCTTGTTCCTTCTCCTTCCCCAAAGGAGAGATGTATCGGTTACATTACTTCCCTATATTTGGGTGGATAAGCTCTCTTGTCTGATTTAAACTTTCCACGGTACGTTGCTTTCATTGTTACAAGGCCTGTAACGTAGGCTTCAGATGCTGGCTCTGCACCTGTGGGCTGTGGTCTCATCAGATGCATTCCCATATTGGTTCATTCCCATATCCCAAACAGTATATATGTTCTCCAGCCCATTGTGACCTCAGCTGTGTGCTAGCTTAGCTCGCAAAATAAACGAATGAATGACACCGAAAGCTGTGAATGAGCTAGCTCGCTTAAAACCTTCAACATTCAATTTTATACCTACCATATGACCGAAAGTGAAGTGCGTCCTGAGGCTGATATCTACTGCTGCAATTCAGCTCATTGTTGCAATTAAGCTCATTGTCGTCTTTGGACCACCGAACTTTTCTACTCATGAAAGACAGCTTCTGAAATATTTTACTTGGAGTTATCGGTCTTGAAAACTTATTCGTACAAGAAAGCTGGGATGAATTCACCCTTTTCATACCATTGTCTAGGATTGGGAGATAAATAAGTAGGTAGAAGTTTACCTCAATCGAGCGCGTAATTGCTGCTGGGCCACCGAATTTTCAGTTCATGAATGCCATAGCCTTTTGATCTCAGTTCGGAAAAGGGAACAAAAGCAAAACCGGTCATGAACATACACAATGACTCTTCGGGTTGATGTTTCGAGTTATCATTTTGCAGATCAAGCCTTGTGGTCCTTGGCCTATACATTTTCTGAGCTGTGACCATTCATTATAGTTTGAGGCATGAGATATCAATTTCAAGACATCATTCTACGGTTGGCTATTCGTGCTCCTCTGCATGTATGATTTCTATTGATCGATTACATTCGTGCAGTTGCATATCATAAATCACAACTTATGACAGACAAATGCATTTTTTTGTACAGAATCGTCGACCGAGTCCGTGTACCCATGAGTCCGATTCTGAAATATTGATCGGTTTTACACTTGTAGGTTTGAATAATACTACATTACATGCAGCTTAACATTTTGCCAAGCGTTTTCAATCCGACATTCATTGTTTGTCAGGCTGTCATCCGTGGCGGTTGGTTGGCAAAATTAAGAGAGAGCAGAGAGCAGATTCCGAGATCCATCATAGATTTCAATTCTACAATCTGCCAGCTTTACAAAAGTCAGCACTTTAAACCGCTTGCTACTAGTATCAAATTTCTACGCATTCGCTTGTGGTTCAACTAGAGATGGAGAGTATTAGTATCTCCAACTGGCGTCAAAGTCAATTCTTTCCATTTCTGTACTCGGTGTTTGAAGATATATAATAACTTACTGCTTCACAGGTCCTGGAAAATTTAAAGATCTAGTTTAATCAACGTTGTTCATGGCTACATCCCGGCTGCACACATCATATATGATAATGTCTCTTTGCTAATTGAATAATGAGCAATAAATGGTAACGTGAACTTCAAGAGAAAGCTAGTTGGCAAATCATTCAAATTCAAACAGATTCATGTGGGAACACAATACTAGAAGAAATACTTAATCACGAATATCTGGACAGTGCATAAGCATTAATTGCCAACAAGTCTTAGCCTTTTAAGTAAATTCATTATGTATGATCGGTGTAAATTAAAGAGTGAAAACTTTCTTTACTCACTTATCTGTTTTATTGTAAACTTCCTGCAAATGTATGCCTGAAATTAGGAGTGATAATTCACTGTTCCTGGAAATACTCAAAAGAAAAAGTAGGGACTTAGTTAAGGGAAGGGACCCCATGACAGTAATAAATAAAGGGCGGGTATGTGCAGGATTAATGCATTTATAATGATAGTGGTTAGATTTTGGCCATTTAGTGGTCCCTTGATTTAACGCCACAATTCAACTTCTTCCTCTTTCAGTCTTTTCTCGGACGTTATACATTTAAATGCAACCTTAGCACTATTGAAATATCTTTGATGAAGTAATCACAAACCATGGTATAATCACTATTCCTTCCTTTCCAGATTTACACCAAAGAACACTAAAACTGGTATGATTAATGGATCACTTTTTCGCCTGTTGGTTGGCGAAAATAAAAAATGGATTAAAATAAAAAAATAATTATAAGAATACCTCAAACGATCTCGAGAAGAAACCCAAATCACCCAACAAGAGAAATATACAGGGAAAAAAGAATTATATTGATAAAGGAAATGACATCCTCCCCACCCTGTACTCCTCATTTCAGGAGCATCTTGCATTTCTTCCAGGTCCACCGTAGTAAAAATAATTGCCCCAAACTCTGTTAATACCTCCTCGAATATTATAGCAATTGGGGTGATCAGCTACGATTCTTAGATTTGATAATGGGATTAAGTTATTATCCCAATCAACAACTTGCAAATTTCTAAAATAAGATGCTTTGCCAAACCCTTCTCCAGCAAAATGTCCACTTCCCATTTGTGTTGATGTGTGGAAACCATTTGGCCTGGAATTTACAATTTCTCCACCAAATTGTACCATGCTTGCATGATCCCTGAGGTGGGTAAACAAGAATGACGGCCAGTATCCGACTAGAACCCCTGATCCGAATTCTAACCACCAATGTCCATGCTTCGGATCCTGCAAAAATAGCCAAAAAGATTATTCTTTGTTCACTGTTGAGTTATTTTGCGGAGAATTTTATCAGATAATGAAAACGTCAAGACGTAAATAGTGGAGGGGTCAGTACTGGAAGCTCTTTTGCTTAAGAAAGGAAGAGATTCTGTAAGACATTATTTGAAGTGCAATGCACGCGAACAACACCAATGTAGTCTATGTGTTAAAAAATAAAAATAAAAGCAAGTGGTTGTGAGGAAATAATTATGTCTATACTCTATACCTTACGCCATTAACACTGTGCTCTAGCAGCACATTATTTATTCCTTTATTCTACTTTTTGATGGGGTCGGGCACTAAACCTAAGCATTCCAGGCCACCATCGGCTGTGAAGAGAAGCATTTACACCGGATGGCCCAGAGAAGTCTGTCACATGAATTTCTCTCTGTACTAAGTGAACCGAGCATTCCCTGGCCGTGGGATTATAACTCTACTCCACGTGTATATACTAAAGATGTCTTGGGTATTTCCATGTATTCAACTACTCAGGACTCCTATTCTGTCTTTTTCTGTGTTCCATCAACTTTACTCGATAACGAGAAAACCAGCCCCTATTGTCGAGAAAAATCATTAAAGAGAAAGGTTTAACGTTATGATTGAAGTTCAATATGATTACCTTCCAAACCAGCAAACTAATATCGAATTGACCACCAGTGTATGATGATGTTGGAGAGATTGCAGCCCCAATTGCGATTCGATTGTTTGTCTGAACGAACCCTGAGCATAGCAAATTGTAGCATCCTGTTGCTTGATATGCATCAGTCTGTAACATAAATATTGCATTATCAATTAGTGTTTGATCTCAGATAAGCCTATGTTTTACACAAGATAAAGCCAAATTTTGTATTGTGTTGTTACTTACAGTCCAGTAGGTGAAGAACCTCGGATAGTTGTCTCCGTACAACTCTGGGCTTACCTGCAAAAATATAAATGATTTAGCAACCATGGCTACAATACAGAATTGATGGAAATGAGAGGTAGTTGAACTGTTATTGCTGCTTTAAATGTTAAAACAAATGTTGGTACTAGTTATTGGACTGTAACACTGTGCAGTCAAGAAATTAAAATTCTAAAATTGCAGAAGATTTTTTTTTCCTGGATTTGTAATAATTGTTCATTCTGTTTTAATTACATTGATTAGGAAGGGCTAAACCACAATCCTAAGGTGTTGAGTGCTTAGCATTATCAGCCATGAATGATATCAATAATATGCTTGTTTCAGTGTAGTAACTCTTTTAAAACAAGCTTGTTCAATGTGGGGAAAATTTAATGCAAAGTAGTTAAGTTAATTATGACATGCCTGCCAGCCAGCTTCAATGGTGTTAAGATCGTTCCCGAATGAACCAGAGATGACCCACATTTGCGATAAGCTGAATTCATACTGATTAGCGACCCTGGGTGCCCACACATTGATGCTTGCTTTTGCTCCATAGTACTGGTCTCCACTCACATACCCAACTGCATGCTGTAAAAAATACTTCTATGTTAATTAGATGTATTAATATCAAAATAACACTGAGTTTCAGGGAGTCGAATTTCTGATGGATGTTTAATTATACATGGCAATAAAGTTTCTGAAAAAGAAGATTAAGATGGACAGAGCCATTATATACAATTACAGGTGACTCATTAATGAAAAATTTTGTATGCACTGAAATAAGTGAAACTACTTTTCAGGATAGAAAGAATGAAAGACTCTAACTACTAAAACCGGGAAGCTGCGTGTGTTTGCTGATTGAAATAAAGAACACCAAGCTACCAAAACTCTTTATTTTGCCAGAAAGGAAAGTAACGACGCTTCTTGTTGATGAAATCTAGAATACTAGACATCATATCCCTCAGGATTTTGACAGGGAGAGTTCTCTTTCCCATGGAAGACCAGCAATCTCGGGATCAATCGATACAATTACACCTTAAACACGCCATGAAAAAAAAAAGGAAAACAGAAAATAGTAGTAAATCACTATTTTTGTTCTCTATAACACGTTTTTCTTATTAAAAAAAAATATTTTAAAAAGTTGAAAAAGCTGTGTTTTAATATAATGGTCCTCTTCAAAAAGAGACCTAAAGCAGGGAGACAATTACCAGGCCTCATGTGCCATTTTCTTTGACCACTTTCTTTTGTGTTGTTTAGTTGATTATGGGCAAGACTCTGGGGAAAATAATGATATTACTGTACATTTTATTTTATTCTGTGTACTCACCTCATGGCCATTGCTGTTTGTGTCTCTTCTAACACGTCTTATTCTTTTTCTTCCAAATCTTCGAAAGGAACTAGCTCTTAACATGTCTTGTTCAGTTGTTCTTCTGACTGGAATTGTTCCCTCTGGACATGTTTCACCAGACAGACTCCACAACTGAAAGTCTTCTGTTATCACTCCACTTGGGTTATGGCCATTTGGTCTTGAAGGTGGAGCCTGCAGCATCGTCAAAAAATATTTAGAGGTTTAAATTTTCATAAATTCACTTGTTTAAGTTTAGTAAAGAGTAGAGAAATATAACAAAAGTAAATTCAACTACCAATGGTCTCTGCCCTTTCAATTTAGGATGATCAAAAGCTGGCTGTAGATGAGTTTCGACACAATCTATAATATCACCATCGGGACTCTGCAGCAACAAACAAGAAAGCTAAACACATTTAGTCCAAAAACAGAGCAAACACATGGGGGAAATGAAAGTCAAATTCTTAGATGAGGAAATATTAGAGACAGAGTAAAATGCCTGAATTGTCTTGACAGCAGGCTTGTTGATTTTGTTGAGATGTGCTCTTATGATCTTCAACTTCTGTAACTCTTCCTCTGGCCGGAGAGTTTGATTGGTTGCATGTTGATTGCCGGTCTCCAAAGAATGAACAAGACAAACTGAAGAAGAAACAAGGAGATAGAACACAAAAATCGGAATGATTGGGGGGATCTTACGGCAACTAGAAGTCATGTTTGTGTTTGGTAAATCTGTTTGTGTTTGTGTACATTGATGTTGTCTTCTTCTGCGATCAAAATGGCACCATTTATGCCTAGTTTTTGTCCAAAGCAACACACTATCAAGTCCCACCGAATCCATCCAACACAAAATGACCATTCTAAGAAACTCAATTCACTCTTCTCACCATTTCCAAAGCAATTGAACTCCAAGAATAACAAAAACCACTCCAGAATCTCTCTCTTATCTCACAGCTTCTAATATACCTCGGTTTTATGTTCTGACACCTTGAACTTCTAAGGAGGACCTAAATAAAAAACTCAGAAATGAGTTGGGTTTTCTTAAAGTTTTAACCAAGTGGGTGTGGTGATTAAATACTGGGTAGTGATGAAATCGTGCCTAATATTTTAAACTTATGAAAGGAAAGAGTTTGAGGGACAGAGAAAGAGAGAGAAAGAGAGAGAGAGAGAGAGAGAGAGGTGAGGGGTTGTGTTTCCAGTCTCCATTACAAGGACTGAAACTTCAGCTTTTGTGTTAATTTTATAAGGCAAAATGTCACTGATATCTGTTATTCTTTACTTGCGGTTCTGAGGACAGATTGGAATTACACTCGAGTCAGGGTTACCGAAGTTCTTTGCTTTGGGTGGTTCTCTTTCTCACTTCCCTAGATGTTCTTTGTGTCAGCTATTATTATTATTATTATTTTATTATTATCTTCTTATGTTTATCTCTTAGAGAGTTTTAGAGAGGATGACTATTGTTATTGTATTAATATAATTAATAATTATAATTTTAAAAAATTATTAAAAAAAAGTATATATTAATAAAAAAAATTATGATTGAAAGAAAATTAATTGAAATAAAAATATTAGATAAAAATAAATAAATAATAAAATTTTAATTTTAATTATGAATTAATACAAATAAAAATTTATAATTGAATAATTTACTTATATTTAAGAATAGAATATTTAAAAATTTTAAGATATTTATATTCGTATCTAATTGCAATACTCAATATTTATATTCTATTCATAACCGTTAAAAATTATATATTTGATATCCGTATTCGTGTCGACTAAAAAATTAAATATTAGTATCCGTTTGAAATAACTAAAAATTAGATAGATATATTATAGATATCAATTTTTGAATTAAAATTTAAATGTAAAATTAAATTGTAATATTTTTGTTAGATCAAGTTGCGATTTATATGTTATAAATTTCATTTATAATTGATTTTAAATAAAATATTGTATCAAAATGTATTTAATAAAAAATTAGTTCAGTCTCTATGTCATCAGTATTACAAATAATATTTATTATTATTTGTAATAAAAATTTAAATTTAAAAATAGATTAAATTACAACATAATACTCAATTTAAAAGTATTAATATTTAATAAATTTATTATTTATTAATAAAAAATTAAAATAAAAAAATATATTAAAGAACAATATAATACCCTAGGATTAAACAAAAAATTAAAATTATATTTTTTTATAGTATAAGATAAAACTTAAATATGAGTAAGTTTATTATAATTTAATAAATATTATTTATTTTTAAACAGATATTAAATATTCGATAAACAAAATTATATCTGAAATCTATTTCAGATAATTATTTTAATATCCATAACTTATCTAATATTCGTTAAATTATAAATATTAAAATTATCAAATATTCACAATATTCAACTAAATTATCATCTCTATCTAAATCGATATAATGATGTGATAAAATTATCTTATTTAAATTTTATTTTTATTTTTTATCATAAATTTTATTTAACTAATAAAATAAATAAAGCAAACCCACTTTGGTTTTTCCTTAATTTGTTTGCATAATCAATTTAGGCTTGGCTTGGACAAATTGACCAAAAAGAGAATTTATGGCTTGTTCCCAGAACTACAGTAGTCAACTTGCACATTGGTTCTTAGTTGTAAAATTCTGTGGGCCACCTCTTCAATTATCAAATATTCAAACCAAGCCAGCAATATCTACGGTCTCATTAATTTTCTGACTTCATAGAGTTCTCTTAGAAGCAGAAAATCCTTTTGGCCTGTCGTTTTCTGCATACATGAACTGATTTATTTTTTATTTTTCAATTTGTGTGTGAGCCTGCTGTATGCATTGGCACGCGCACCTGGTTATCTGCACTCATCGCATGCCTATTCTGCTTTGCACACACCATGCTTATGGCCATTACATTTTACGGCTCACTGCTTCGTTTATGTTTCTTTTGGGGGCTCAATCTTGATTTGTTTGTCCAAAAACCTGAGATGCCTCCTATGATTTCTCTCTTTTTCCTTTGCATGGTGCATTCCCATTTCCCAGCTCTCTGCTTTCGATTCATCTCTCAGAAAATTTTTCTTTTCTATTTGTTTATTTATTACTATTCATTAGTCACCAAATTTGTCAATAGTCTCTCAAATTTGAGGTTAAGTAAACAGTGTTTAGAGAGTAGCAAGGGGAGGTTACTTTTCTTGACTACCAAATATATATTGTTAATAACTAGGTGCCTTTTTAGAGGTCTGGCAATGATGCCTGCCACTTAGCCAGCAGTTCCTTTTAATTTCTCTACTTTGATTTGTTAATATTCTATTTCTCTACTGCTTGTGCATATTATGAAAACTCTAACTCACCCAACTCTGCAACAAATTAAATAGAAAAGTATTAAGGAATGAAATTGGCCCACGACGTGTCACTCTCATTACAACACCAATTGGCAGATATAATTTAAGATATCTCAGTGCAGTGTAGTGTAAGTAACCATTCCTTTACCTTGCTTTGCCACAACACACCCCATTTCTGAATGTGTAATATCTCTTCTAATATTTTGATTGAATTTGAATATGGTGAAAGACTGTTAATGCTCAAACAAGCTAGTGATTTCACTGTGTTTATTAGTTGTATATGATTAGAAACGAATCTGAGTAAACTTTAGCTTGCTTTTGCTGATAATCTGGAAACCAGCCGACTGATAACATCACAAAAGCTGCATATTATATAATACATAAAGGCCGGACGTCTCTAAATTCCATGGGACCAGACCGTCAAGACTACTGCTATGCAGGGTCCCCAAATGGCTGCGAAATTGGCTCAATTCTGCGGTTGATTCAATGAAAGTGAGCCCTAAGAATTCCTCATATTTATTAACTAATGCCGTCACTTTATGATATGACATATATATATATATATATAAAAAATATATCGACAGGTTGATCCTACAGCAACCAGCTTCACAGCCGTTGGGGGAGACCACTATCACTTTCGGTTCATATTAAAAATGAAATTCATTTTGAAAACGAAAAGTTAGGATTCATAATTAGATGGGGAATTTATTAAAAATTAGAAACTAAAACAAAACGTTAGCAGTCATGGAGTGATCAGACAATGCGTGTGCAGTCGACTGTACATAATATGCAATGAAATGTGCAATTCTCATTTGATGGCACATAGAAATAGAAAACTTTTCAAGCTCCTGTATGGGATTCATGGCCATTAATTATTTGAGCTTTGATATAATCTCTTGATTTGCCTCTCTTTTGAGGGAGAAGAGGCCGATGGGTGATGCTGTTTGGAATCGGAACCATGCATGTGATGTTATCTTTTATAGTAAGTAAATTCAGTGTTCCCCTTTTGGTCATCCTGAGAGAAAGAAAAAGTTGAAACCTGAGGGACTGTATTCACCAGTGTTTGTCATGGTATTCAAAATATTAGACTTAACCCTAAGATTCTAACGTTTTTATTGTCTGCGCAATGCACCCATTCATCATTGCAGCTCCGCGGAGCTGCTACCAAAAATGGGAAAGTAATAAGCCTACTTTTGCAGTGTCTGCGTTATTTTACATGGATGAATGACTGTTTGTCTATTTTTCTATGTACCTCTTCGTCAGCCAACTGTTAGAAGATATAATATCTTTCAAGCCAAGTTCTATATATCTAGGGCTTGATTTTGAATAAATTTATACCTAGACATGATGATTATGTCTCCAACTTGAAGTATGAGATGCTCTTGGAGCATCAGGAAAAGGAAACAAACATGCTAGCTATTTAGAAAAGGACCCGGTTAGAGTCTTATGTTGGCTAAAGTTTTTAAAAATAATGACTTTATTAATGAATTTATTAAATTAGATATGTTACTAATTATTTTATTAAAAAATTTAAATAATATGTAGTTGTATAAAAATATTTTCTAATAATTAAAATTAGTTGAAGTGAAAAATTTTATTTTTTATATTAATTTAAGTAAAAATTTCATCTATTTTTATGTGTTTTTTGATTAATTTTAGTTATTAAACAGTATTTTTATACAAATGTATATTATTTAAGTTGTTTGATAAAGTAATTAATAATATGATTAATATAACAAATTTATTTGTAAAGATGGTTAGTTTCCAAATATGAGTTGAACCAATGAATGTAAAGTTAATTCGTAAGAGTTCCCTTTATTCATCCAATATTATCTTTCTTCTCCGTTTTAATTTGATATGTCAATGTAAATTTGTACAGTCCATCGTGATGTGCATGGAGCAAATCTTTATCAGAAAACCAGAAGTTAAAGCTCAAAAGTTGGTAGTTCTACAGTTGTTTTTGTCGGCAAAAAGGAGCCATTGGACACATGATTTGATGATAAGTCCATGTAGCCAAATGGGTCCTGCGCCTAACCCCAAATCTAAAAGTTGAACTCCAGGTAATCAAAAGTGCTTTTCTCTAAGTGATTTTAGAAGCTGGTTGACCAAGACCTTTGAGTATCAATGGCTTGGACTTAGAGACAGCATGACAAAGTCCCAGTTCTCCTTCTGATCCATTGAGAACCCCACAAAAAATTAAAGGCTAGCTTTCTATAGGATTAATTCCTAGATGCCAGAAAAATTAAAAAGATGAGACACAGAATGTAAATTCTAAACATTATTATCATATTCCTTCATCTTTGTAAAGCAACCGAAGCACATAAAGTGAAAGTAAAGTTAACAAGTTATCTGGAATCAAATAGTTAACATATTGGATGGACAAAATGAAATTTCTTGGTAGAAGAAGCATGGCATCAAAGCATCTATAAGTTTGGGGGTTAAGAAGTTAAAAAGTGGAATAACAGTAAAGCGATAAAATTCCCATTAGACCCACATGAAAAGAAGAGAATAGAATCATCATTAGAAAGAATGGTAGCTGTTTAGAGCTTAAATCATAAGTTATAACCATTGGACAGAAAGTATGTTGTAAGCTATTGTATAATATGAGATGCATGACATTTAGATAATTGATACACTTCCCTCCCTCTATTTTATGTGTATATATATATATATATATGGTTGATACACTTCCCTCTCTCTCTCTCTCTATATATATATTTAAATAAAGAAAGGGTTCTTAAAAGTGAGGAAAAGGAATGTAGCAAAAGCTTTTAAGCATGGAATGGTGATGTTGAGCAATGATTTTGTCTATGCATGGTCAGCTTTCCCTGGTTAATTCAAGATATGTGGTAGTAGTCAATCCTCAAAAGGGTTTTGTAAAAGAGAAATTATATCTTTGCGAAAATGTTGCAGCTGAGACCAGAGACAACCCCTTCCCACTCACACTGCATAATTGCCTATAAAACCATGATTTAGGAGGGTTGCATTTGTTAGACAAAGAATGTTCTGTAATCAATCACTGTTTTTTTTTTTTTTTTTGCATGTGGCATGCATGCTCAGGGTATGAATATGATCTCGTCTGAGTGATGGCCCGAGTCTATCATGCATGATCTTGTGTATGATGATGCTGTTGAGCAAATTAAGTACATATTCTGAAGTGGACTTTCTTCATAATGCTTGGTATGGTATGGGGACGACATATGATGATCAATGACACATTGTCGTTGATCTTGATCCATTACCTGGACATGCAGTACTATCATGTTCATATTATCTGACGACATGCAAATTTTAGCTTAGATCATCTTTCATCGTGGTGTTCGGCCATTTCTTCAGAAAAATTATCACCTACGAGTTGTCTGAGCCCAATATCTGATTTTTGTCTGGTCTAAGCCCTTGTTCAGACAAATATATTTGGAGTGGGCTCTACAAGTGTACTTAGACTATCTCACAGTTTTGGGCTCGACGGTTGAATCGGCTGAATGAATTCTTAGAGAAGATTGTTTAGTGGACGTGTCATATCTTCTTCTTG
Source organism: Khaya senegalensis (assembly GCA_032402905.1). Taxonomy (NCBI): domain Eukaryota; kingdom Viridiplantae; phylum Streptophyta; class Magnoliopsida; order Sapindales; family Meliaceae; genus Khaya; species Khaya senegalensis. Next base: position 935,377 of record CP135534.1, on the reverse strand, counting down.
AAAGACCTTGGTTGAAACTTCTGCTGCTGATACTGAACTTGATTTCTATACATTAGATAAGTGACGAGTAAAATTCTTTTTATCTTTGAATTGATCTCACTTTAATCTTGTTGATCGATCAATTTAGTTAACTGAGGTTGGTAAACAGCACCGCAGAGTGAGCTACCTTTTATTGATGGAAACGATGTAAAGGCAATGCAATTCTCAATTGCACAATCTGAAGTGGAAATTTATTATAATGTAGCTTTGATTAGTAAACAAAGCTGAAGTTGACAGGACTGGAACCACAATAGCTTTGATTAATAGACAGTATTGCAGCAGCATGTGGATCCACTTTGCAAATTTGCAATAGTCTCTGACATCTGAATGATATAAAATAAAACACCAGATTGTTTCTGATATTGGCATCAGCTCTTGGATCATCAGGTGTCACCATATTATTGATAATTTACTGGTCCTGTGAGCTCAACTTACTAGGAAGCTCACTATTTGTTGCTGCTTGAACACAACGCACCAGCGTCTGTTACATAAACCGGAGCAGGAGGCAATTTGTTTTCATCATTCGGAAAAGAAGAAAACGAAGATGGGGTTACATTTGGTGCCAATGGTTCTGCCAGTATGTTATGGCTATCTGAGTATAAGTAATTTTGTACTGTCAGGCCACCCAATCGAATCGCCGCACACGGTTGTCCACTCTGAATCGGATTTTGAGATCGGAATCTGTAGAGGATCCTTGTGGGCATCCGCTCTTGTCCGAGTAAGTTCATTTGGAAACTCCCCAACCAAAGCAGGCTTTCACAGGCTTTCTTATCTGTCGTAGCAAGTTTAATTTTCTTTTTGACTCTAGAAATCTCTGTATAGACTAATATATCTTGTATTTGCTTGAGACGATGACACGACTCAAGAAGTGGAAGCTCTAGTAAGTAGCTTAAATAAGCACTTCAGGGGAAAGACAGTAATTCCTGACTGGACGTCTGAATGAAGCATGGATGAACATTTCAGAATTTACTGTGGAGGGATGTCCGTATCATCAAGGAGATGATTGATTTGGCTGTTCCGTGATGTCAAGCGACATTAACATGGGATGCATCATGTGGAGAATAAAAAACAAAGATACCCTGGATGTAGATATACATCCCTTCATCAAAATTCAGAGAGATGAAATATGAAATATGGTGTGACCATATATGCAGAGTATGTATTATCTTACAATGAATTATAAATTATTCTACGATCCAGGTACTGTATAACATTACTCTACGATAAGATGTAATATTACATGTATATAATATCTCTATACAAGAGTAGTATTATAATAATGATACACAATAAAACAGAAAAAAAAAAAAATAACAAACCTAATTATGGGAAAAAAAAATTTTAATAAAAATGTGAAAACTCAAGTGCTTAAATGATAACATCTTATTGTATAATATTGCTGTATAATAAGGTGTATAAGAATACCTAGAAACTTGCTTCAAGTACTATAATGTTAACCGTATCAGTAACTCAGTATTACCTCAACCAAAAAAAAAAAAAAGGAAGTAATATCTATCTCACAAGAAATTCCCTATTGAAGGCTATGCAAAAATGATATGCAATTTAAATTTTAAAAATGAAGATGCTGTTACACTAAAATTCAAACAGCGAACATAGAGAGGGATTTGGCATTAGGATGATTGCAATACCCTGCACCACAACAAAGAAATTTGTGATTTTAACAAAGTACTAGGCCAATTGGATACTAGTATATAAAGGACTTCCTGGAAAGCAAATCATCCAGGATATATGATTTCAAATCGAATTTTACATGCTGTGGTTCTATTGTGAGTTGTAACTTTATTCTTTTCTTCACTTTCTTCTAGATAAATATTCTCTCTCCCCTTTTCTCTTTTCTCAGTTTGCCCTCTATCATTCATTTTGTTTTCCTAGGTAAACTTATTTTCCTTACATTAACAAATTTCCACAAGGAAGAAAATAATGAGTGGTCTCACATCTGGGGTCTTGTTTGGACAACATAAATTTTCCTATCTCTAACCACACCTTCAATGTCTTGTGGAGATCCATAGAGCTCCTCGATTGCACTTCCAGCACGCGCAATGGAAGAGAGGATTGATTTTCGGAAGTTTCCGTCAATAATCAGAGGGTCAGATGAGTAATCAATCACAACTTTCTCCTCTTCATCCATTGGCACACTGTATAAGGAGGGAACTTCAAAATGAGCAAGGAAGCATAAGAAAACAAAATGGAAAACAGAAGATCCAGCAAAATCTTTATTGTAAATGATGAGTGCTTATAACATAGACCACCAAGGCGATATGTACAAAATAAATTGCCTTGGTATGAACTATTTAATAGATAACCCTGTATTGAACACGATCCAATTTAATGGTCCTTTTGGTATTGAGGTGTAGTGGCTTTTAAGTCACAACTATTGTGGAATGAGTGGGTCCCACTAAAAGTTAGTGTCACTAAACATTTTTGATGGTTGGAATCACCTCAATGCCAAACTGATCCTAAATCCAATGTATGTCTTTCCTAGCGTTTAGAGAATTTGTAAGGGGTTTACCTATCATAAAGGCCAGCACCAGCATAACCTTCTAGATCTTCACCATTTGAATCTGATCGAAAGATGATAGATCGTCTTATAAAGAGTCCAATGGGTTTGCTTGGATAACCCAAAACCTGAAAAATCATAGAAATTCATCAGTACAAATGGTTAGATTGAGGGTTCTTCATGCAACTGTTCTTATATTTTGAATTAGGCACATGAATACTGTTTAGAGGATTAAAACAAACCAAGCAATTAGTCTTGCGTTCATGTATCCTCTATGTTCATTTTTAATAATAACCTTTACATTCATGTATCCTTCATGTTCATTTTTAATAATAACCCTCAGTCAACCAACTGACTGAAGACGTTTTACCTGAGGAGAGTCCAAATCACTTTTCTTGCAGACAAAACTTAAAGCCCGGCCTGGATAAGCTCCAACTAGAGTTTCTCCAAGTCCCTTCACCACCTAATCCAGGAAATAGTACTAATTTAATGCTTTTTCTTCCTCCTGACAAATTAATTTAAATACCAGCAGGAAGTAGAGCAAAATAAATGAAAATACAAACACCTCAGCATATATCTCTGATGAGTCTCCTGAAGATGGATTAGTGGTGTGGATAACAAATGCATAATCAGCATTAATTATTTCCTGAACCAGTACAGCCATGCACAGATAATCATGATCTAGTTTCACTTTCCTTGTGCTGAAGTATGCTCTTTCATTCCATTTTGATGCCCAGACCTGGGTTGCAAGTATAATACATATCAATGCTATAATATATAAAATAGAATTCTTTAACTGAATTAAATATGTATATGGAAATTAAATTCAGGAGAACAGGCCAAACAACAAATAACTTTTGAAAGAGAGGACTCCCTCAGCCCCTCAAAAAATAAAAACTCCTGAAATGAAATACATTTTAAAAGCATATTATGCTCTATTAGAGAAATATTAAGTTATCAGCTTTTCAGAAGCAACAAATTGGGGTATACTTCCTCACAACATCAATGAGGAGCAGGATGGAGAAAAACAACCATAAATTTAGTGGCAGTCTAATTGGCAGGATGATGTAGAAAATAACTCAAATATATTGTTCTCTTCTGGGAAGCCTCATCATACCAAAAAGAGGTTGCTTACCCACCACTATTAAGTTATCAGCTTTTCAGAAGCAACAAATTGGGTATACTTCCTCACAACATCAATGACAAGCAGGATGGAGAAAAAACAACCATAGCTTTAGTAGTAGTCTAATTGGCAGAATGATGTAGAAAATAGCTCAAATATATTATTCACTTCTGGGAAGCTTCGTGATAACAAAAAGAGGTTGCTTACCCACCACTAATGTTAGTACCTTAGAGCCAGGTCCAAGAGCAGATTTGTTTAATACTCAACAACCATTAAAATTAAGCATCCTCCTCGAAATACAATGAACAGGCTACAAATGGCCTATGATCCCATTGGTATCTCCTCTCCATAGTAAAAAAGAGAAAAGAGAAAAGAGAAAGATCACACAGGTTCAATCCTGTTCAGTGCATGAGTATTATTTTGCCAAGAGGGCTGGTTTTGCATTAATAAAAATATCAAAATATTGGTGATTTCCTATTCTCTCATGCAGGCAAAGCAGTCTACCTTCTTTATAGCCATCCATGCTTGCTCCCATCGCTGCTCACCTTCATCACCTGGCCAAGGCATTCCAGAACTTTTCATCTTGGTCTTCAGTTCTTGAACCTGAATAAACTCATGATCATAAGTTACAAATTTGAAGTAAATCTTTCAAACATAGAGTTCCCTGATGTATGTACATAATTTTCATAACATGAAGGTAATATATTTTGGACAGTGTCTGCTTCATGTGGAAGATCTAAGGGTCCAATTGGTATTCAGGTGCAGTGGTGACAGCTGCCGTGAGACAGAAGCATTGAATGCCAAATGATCTATGTCTCAATCACAAGGTAGTGCCCTTTCCTCCACTTTGCTCAACCCAGGGGCTTTGGCAACTGAAGTATTGAGTGTTAAGTTTAAACTTATATATGAAAATAATAGCAAAACAAGGGAAACTAGCATTCCAACTTAACTTGGTAACAAGAGGGAGGGGGAGGACCTGATCAAGGAAAATCTGCCCAAACAATACAACTCTTCAGATGCATATTGCCTACCCATCATCATTATTTCATATGCAGTTATAGGTCAAGGGAAAATATATGCTGGTAGAGAATTATATTATGTTATAAAATAATGTATTTGAGATAAAACTTATCTTATCCCTAAACAACAATAATAATAAGAAGAATATACCAACTGGGTTGGTGCTTTAAGCCGTAACACTGTTTCACGAATCTGCCTAAGAGCTCTATAGTCGTCTTCTCCTAACTTTTTCTTCAACATTTGCAACCTCTCAGCTACTTCCTGCAAATTATAGAAGAGAAATATACAAGGACAAGCTAGACAAGAGAAACAATATATAACCTAGAGCAGCACAAATGCATAAAATTACTCAGAAAAAACAACTTTCATCACTTTCTATTGGCTAAGAATGGTGTACATATGAGGAGAGTAGTACAATATTTTCCTAGTAAAACTTTAACTTGTTTGCTATATAATTAAACCACGAAGATACATCACCAGCTTGAGCTCTTATAGATCATTCTCTCAATCATCCAGATTAACAGATCTACTATTCAAAAAATGCAGTGTTTATGTTCACCCAAACCCAAAGTTTGATCAAAATGTCCTCTTCACTTTATCTAAACTTAGCCAACACAATATTCTTCTGCAGGTACAAAATCACAACCAATTAAGCATCTGAAGAAATATCCAGGAAGCATATTATGATAACAGTCAAATTTCGGAAATAAAATTTCTTATTGCTAGATACAAATATAAAGTAAACCCTCAAAAGATAACTAAAAAGGGTTATGATGAAAGATATAACAGAAAATTGTTACTGCTCAGAACATTAAAAATTCATCAAGTTTCAGAGACGTCAATAACCTGATTTAAATTAAACAAAAAAACCTTCTCAAATACTCCAAATGGTAGGGCAACTGATGTCGGAATCCCAACCCAAGCCGGTACCTTTCCTTTTAGGTATGCAATATTACGTGATTTAGCACCAACCTGTGAAAATGATCCCATGCAAAGTATGCAAATTTTCAGGAACTTAGATGTGAAAATATTCAAGATATAGTTATAGGAAAAAAAAGGGTTAAAAGAAAGTAGATCCTTCAACATAAACAAATCTGATTATGAATCCTAACCATTTCACCAGTGAACTCCTCAGATGTTATGGCATATCTACCAGCAAATCGCTTTTTGACCAAACTTAGAGAAGGTGGAGGACCAGTCTTGTTCAAATTAGTTGAACTTGAATCTATTGGCACACTGTCCTCCACCATGCTGAAATGAAAAGAAGAGAAGCAAGATTAGATTTCATTTATTTCAGTTTATGAAAAGAAAATTTAGCATGTGAAAGTTCTGAACTACGGATTTTTTATTTCCCCAATTTGTCTGGCACATGACATGCTGTATAATGTTACGAACTGTATTCCAGGAAAGAAGCAGAATATTGGTCGAGTTGGACCTGGACCTGGACCTGAAGAGACTTCAAAGACAACTATTGCAAAGCCAGCCCAAGTATCAATGAGACCACCAGTCTAGCTAGTATATGAGAGAAGAAAGAAGATGGGGACACATGAAGACAAGGAGGGCAATAGAAGATATGGGAGCTGACGTGGTGAAGTCTTGGGGAGAAGTTGGTTAGAGGGAATATTGTGTGGGGAATGGTATTGTACGGGAAAGATATATATTTGGGCAAACTGTGAGAGAGTGGGATCTTTTGTCATTTTATCTTGTATTGGGAAAAGATTGTAAGGGTGGGGAAAAACCCAGCGGCTGCTGGAGGTTTGGTTGACCTGGTGATTCTTGTCTTCATGTGTCCCCATCTTCTTTCTTCTCTCATATACTAGCTAGACAGGTGGTCTCATTGGTGCTTGGGCTGGCCTAGCAATATTTGTCTTTGTAGTCTCTTCAGGTCCACATCCAACTCCACCAATATTCTGCTTCTTTCCTGGAATACAGTTCGTAACATATAATCATTTCCAGAATTAAGTTGCAGATAAAATTACCTATATGCTAGATCAGCAGATGATGGTTTTAGGCACAAAAGGTTTCCCTCATTTGCTTGCAGGTCAGCCAAAATATTGGGATCAAAGCACGTAGCAAAGCAAACCTGTGAGTAATAATTCACCATCCACAAGAAACAGTCACCACATACAAAGCATATAGAAAACTGAAAAAGCAGCAGATAATTACCTTGCAATTTCTTGCCCGTACTGAAACATGTGATAGGACATCTGGCATATCAGGTGTCAGCACAGCAACTGTACCATCTGGAATTTCTTCCTCTCCTTTTACAAATGTTGCCACTAAAATTGTAGGCCGATCATAAGATTTATCCTGCACAGCTAGTAACTCATCCACAACTGCAACATATCCAACAGCTTCAACGGGGCTAATAACCTGCCAACTGTTCCAAGGCAGAGTTGTGTTAGAAGATTACCAGAACTGCCAGATGTTGATACAAAATCCTATTTTCAATGCTTGTTATATAACAAGGACATCAATTCAATTCATTCCATTTTCAATAACTGAAATTGACTCTTTAACTTTCTAATGTTTTCAAGAGGAGTCCGTTAAATGGCCAAGCATAATGACCAACCTTCCAAGGTTAGCTGTTTTGCGAAGAACGGGATCAAGGCGATTAAGGAGCAAGGATAAAGCTGCAGCTGATCCAGCACGGATAATTTCCTCTGTAAATATGTCCACCTGCAAGAAGTAATTCATCCAGAGCATTTTCTCTTTACTTTTAGGTAATGAGGTCAAAATTAAGGTCGCTATATGAAACATAATATCAGAGAAATTTTTGGTTTTAGTTCTAAAATGGCATACAGCCCACTTATCAACACTCAGCAGTGATCCAAGATACTCTGCCGATGGTTGCAAAACTTTCTGGTACAAATCTGCCTTGCTGGCAAGTGCAAGACGAGTTCTATCAAGAACTGACTTTGCATACAATGCCCAGTTATCACTTTTACCATTGCACATACTTAAAGCATTATCCCATCCCTGCATACATGAAGTGATGTCAAAAAATGGTTAAGAGAAAGTATTTATCGTGTAGAAAAACAAATCAAAGTAATATGCTAACAGATCACTTACAAATTTTCTAACACACTAGCAGATCACCTAGAAATTTTCTTTTCTATTTTTAATGTATTAATTGATGGTTCCACCTATCTGAAGAACACTGGACCAAAATACATTATCATTGCTAACAGCTTGAGTCCGCCATTTTGATTTAGTAAAAAGAAGTTCAACCATGACAGCATCAAATGGAATGTTAAACTCATCTCATGTAATATGATCTATGTTTTGTATTAAAAAATATATATGTTGGCAAAGGTAGCACCAAAGTTTGATATTACAATTTCAGCACTAAAAAAATAAGCTGATTTGAGAAGTAGATATTTTGATACTTTCTTAATTTTTATTTTTCAAGTTTTTTTACTGTTTTTAAATATTACATTAATATAGATCTCTTCATAATCCTAATGTGTGGTGGTGGGATTTGAACCCCAAACCCTTAGTGCCACCCAAAAGGTTTTACTAATCGAACCAAATAGTTCCCACAAAGAAATGAGAAAAATATTTGATACGTTTTCAATGTAAATGAGAAAAAGTTTACCTTCAAACAGTAGATGAGATCCTCATTGTCATCTGATGAAAGTGCAATATTTTCAAGAACCAGAGCCATGAAGTACATAATTTTCTGCAAAGTGCACATAAAACACTAATCAAGATTATATCATAACATAAGCTAAAATCACCACCCATACACATACTGCACCAGACACCACCAGTACATAATCGTAACAAAAATATTTGAGATTTAATGATTGAATTGAGCTTATGATGCTGTGCTGATGACTGGAATTACCTGTGGTCCAGCATTGTTCAATTCCTGGTATCCTCTTTCAATAGCTGTCCTAACAGTAGACTCAAGCGCAATGTCCAAAAATAGTAGATCCTTCAGACGATCTTTGGTCTTGAACAGCAACAGCCGAATCTCTTGACGAGCCTCCAGCAAACCCTGCATTCAAGAATGAATAGAAACAATGCAAAGCTAGAACATAGCTGAAAATAGTAATTAATAATTTCAAAATATAAATTTCACTTACCTCAAGCAGAGGTTCTACATTTCTATCTTCAACATGGTCTACGACAAATCGAAGCAATTCCTATATATTGAAGGTATGTCAAATTTAGAATTGCATTTAACAAATTTGCATGATTATACTTTGAATCACAAATAGCCAAAAGAAGTTTAAAATATTACGAGAAATCCAGTTGGCAAGCTTGATATAGGATTTATTTGCACCCCGACCATGAACCCTTGACCCTGAAGAGAATTAAAAATCCTATCAAATTCTGGAAAGAGGCATTTTGTTGGGTAACTTCACCAGAAGTCTAACAGTACCTCAGATCTGTAGCCCATGCAATTTGCAACAGCAGACTCCAGATCTGCACCTGAATGAACTGCCTGGATAAAATTAAAATAGGCCCAATTGTCAATTATGCCAACTTTATTTTATAACAAAAGAGAAAGGAATCAAATAAAATTTATTTGATATAAAGAGTACATTTGAATATAAACTCTCTTAAATGACTAAACAAGGGAATACTAACCACTCCAGTTCAATCATCAGGAATGCATATATACATGCAAACAATTCAGTTCTTTCACAATCATCACTAGCAAACTAAAAACATCAATTCAAGCAGTACTCAAGAATCACTCATCTTCTATAAGAAGCAAATGCATGAAGATGTGTATATTTAGAATATCATGTGCTGCACAAGAAGATCTCAAAGACTGAAAATGAATCAGCTGCACTGTTAAAATAAAAAGGATTTTATATAAAAACTGGACAGAACATAAACATTGTCTACAACTGTTTAGCAAGCCAACCTTCAAGGTTCTCATGTAGTTTCCAAGATCACGCAAAAGACCATCCTTCTGATCTCCCCTGAAACTTGGCTCAGAATGGATTGCACGATCATAACTTAGAAGACGCTGTTTTGTAATGCCATTGTCATTCAAAATCTTCCAGTAAGCATTGATGTCAAAGTCACTTTTAATATAATCGATCAATGCCTGTGAGAAAGTTCATTTTTAAGAGAAATTCGGTATATGAAACCTACTAAAGAAATAATTTCAAATTCACGTTTCTGATACCTGACAGATTACAACATCATCAGGACTAGTGTTATTATGCAACTTCTGATGCCATTCCTCCATCATTCCACCCTTGCAATCATTTTTTCTCTAAAATCATAAACAACAATTCAGAAAATCCCAACCTTTCAAAGCAATGCAAAAAAAAAAAAAAAAGGAATCCAAAAAGAACAGAAAGGAACAAAAGGTCCTATTTTGACCTGGATAACCAGGATTTCATCACGAATTCGCTGTCCCACATCTCCTTCACCCCCACGACCAACAGTAGACATAATCAAACGCAAAAGTTCCCTGTACTCCGGATGACCACTGTAGATATTCTGGAGTAAATCTGTGAGCCTATCCTGGGCTCTACTGATCTCACTGCATCAAGTAGGTAAATAAGAATCACATTTTATTTGTACAACAATCACAGAGACTCAGTCACATTGAGAAAATGAAACTTGATAATGAAGGAGAACCCCAATTCTATTTCCGAGTAAAATGTGTAAACAGATTTCAATATTTGAAAGACTAAAGTTTAGTTGGCAAATTGATTAATAATCCAATTTGACCATCAATTTATGATGCTAAATTTGACACCAAAGTAAAAGAGTACACAGTACATAAGGAAACTTATACACTCAAATATCAGTTTATGTCATCCCTACCGTGGTTTGACATTGTAGTTTTTATTCCATATCAGCTGCCTTGTGGCCATAAACCTCATCCACACCAAGATCGCTGCAAATCCCAGTTCACCGGCATCTTTGGCTTCTTCTATTAGGTCCGCAGCAATGTTAAACCTAAAAGATGAGAAAATGGAAAACATGATTTATTGCTTCAAGAACTATGGCCACAGAAAATTTTAACAGAAACCATGACATAAGCCACGCTTAAAGCAGAGATGTGATAATAAGATCCACTTTTGTATATTTAGCAGATACTAGACCTATATGATATGTTAATCAGTCAGATAACCGATTGAAACTTCAACATCCACTGAAGGCATCAACGGCAAGGAAACCAAACAAGAGAGAAGAGAGACATAGGCTTTATACATCTTATGGATACTAATGTTGAAAGACACCAGAATCAATGTGAAATTGTTGGATCATTCCCAAATAAAAACAATTCAAAAAAATGAATCTTGAGGTTCATACAAATTCAAGATATGTGGTTGAGAGACAACAAGCTTTTGTAATTAATCTTTCCCTTCATTCCTTCCTCTTTACGATTTATTATTAGCAAAAGTGGCCTTTGCCACCTTGAGGTTCATTCTATTATCATCTTGGCTACAAGCATGAAGTGAAAACAGGCCCAGAAGAGAAGGACAACATGCATTAACCCAATTTAAATCCAAAAATTATACCCAATAGAAATTTTTTGAAGTCAGGTATTTCTCCAAAACTTGATTATGTATCATGTCAAAGTTAGAATATATATATATATATATATATAGAGAGAGAGAGAGAGAGAGAGAGAGAGAGAGTAATAAATTGAACAAAAGCTTTCCTCAAGTCAATAAATTCAGAGTGATTGAACCCAGCAGATTACTGACCGATGCATAAAAGATTTCTGTGCCTCACTCTCCTTCTTTGCTATTTTATCCAACAAAGCCCTGGCAGTACCCTTGCCATCACCAGCATCCTTTGATCAAGAAAAGTACTTTAATTATCATGAAAGGAGGTATGCAATGAGAGGGATTGACCACCAAAAGAAAAATCTATTGTCACCTTTTGAACTTGCTTAGATTCATAGCCAAAGTCAACATAGAAGTCATGGCCTTTATTCTTTATCCAATTTCCACCAGATAGAAGGACAAATGGCATTCCTACATAATTGTCTTCTTCAATCTCTATCTCAATGGATTGGACCTAAAAAATAGGATTCACACTGTCAAGGGCTATTTAAAGATCAAATAATATGTTAACCCCAATGTAAGTTTCACTAATGCAAGTTTTCATAGTCCAAAGGCATGTAAAAGTAAAATCAAATTTCATTGTGCACACCTGATAAGGAAGATCAGCAAGTGAGCTACTTGTGAATTGTGTTTCAACTGCCCCATCCAGTGAAACTGAACCTGCAGGCAGTGCACTTGGGGATGGAGCCTGCAATCCATACATCTCATGTAACTAATGCATGAAACAGATGACAATGATTTACACGTGCAGAAAACAGTAAAACTGATTCGCAAGTCCATTATCTACTAGAGGACCGTGTAAATACTTAATTTAGATTCAGTTGAAGAGTAAGCCTATTTTTTTTCTGGTTCTAAACTGATTCCAAAGTCCAATATCTACTAGAGGACCATGCAAATACTTAATTTTATAAGTTGAAAAGTAAGCCTATTTTTTTCTGGTTCTAAGACCAGTAGTTCTAGTGGTCGACTCACTTCTTTAAAATTTGTTGCTCATTATTAAAAAAAGGGAACGAAGAATCTTACCAACCATTCTCCAGCCTTTCTAGATAAAGCCCAGTGAAGGATGAGTGGTTCTTTGAGATCAGTAGCTAGGTGAATTTTGGTCTTGTCACCAGGCTTGTTTACAAGTACCTTGAAAATGTGTAAAAACCATTGAGCATTAGAATACTTGCTGCAAGGTAGAATATCCTTGAAGAAGAGGAGAAGCAGATGACTAATATCATAAAATTCATCTCACCAGAAGTTTCTTATCAGCAAGCTTGTAGATTTTCTTCTTGAGAATAGAACCACCATCCTGTTCTTCCTTCGCCTTGGCAAAAAGTTCAATTGCCAACAAGGCTTTTGGTTCAACTGAAATATTCTTTTCCTTCACAGGTTCAGCCGCATATTTGTTGAGAATCTGCATTAGGTCCCTCTTCTTCCGCTGAATCCTTTGAACACTTGAACACTTTTTAGTTTTAAGTTGATTTGAGACCTTAGTCTGTAGCTGTCCTTTGGTAATCTTCTTCCGTATTTCATGAAGAGAGATGCCTTTATCTAGTTCAGATTGCAATTCTTTTCTTGCTTCCTCGAATTCCCTCTAATCATGGAAGAAACAATATTTCTATAAGACCAAGTACAAGCAATGACTAACATCTTTAATCACATAAATATCATAAATGAGAAAAGAAATACTTGCACTGACTTCACTGTATGTATGAAAGAAGGGCCAAAACAAAATAGCCTAAAAGAGATTGGAAAGTTACAAGTTGTTGGTCTGCAGAAAAATTGGGTTTCCCAGCTTTCTCCCACCGTATATAAGCTTGTAATTGCACAAGATCATCAGGTATCTTGTTCTTCATTTCACAGAAAGAGGGTTCCTTAACTTCAAGTTTATTATTTCTTTTTGTTAGATTAGCTCGTAGGTCCTCCACAGAAGTACCCCTAGCAATTTCTCCTAACAGCTCAGTGCGAGCTGCTTCATATTCCTCCTATGATAATGAAAATTTGTGCATCAGGAATAGACAACATAGACAAAGCTTAGAAGAAAAATCCAAGCAATTATGGCTGACATATTACATATGAGGGTAAAGCTGCAAATATAAAGATGAAATGTTAATTGCACAAATATTGATTTGTACATTAAAAGGACGAGCAGTGATATATTATCACATGTTGCATAGTAATTGCCCCTACCCACTGAAAATAAATATTTAACTGAATGATCTTGCAATGTCCACAAAACCTATTGGTAGGGACAGCTCTATTTCAAGGGAGTTGAGTGGCTCATGCAACCCAAAAGTAGAAAAAGCACAAAAAAAAAAAAAAAAACGAGCAGAGTACATACTTTAGTACTTACCCTCTCTTGTTCTGGGGTATATATCTGTTTACCCCTTCTTTCCCACCTTACATATGCTTGAATCTGTACAAGATCTTCAGGAACTGAAACATTTTGAATCAACTCCTTTCTCATGGGTAACTTTACATGAAAGTTAGCACCATTGTTTTTGAACCTGCAATATATATATATATATATATATTTCAGAAGAAAAAAAATCATGCATCTAGCTCATAGTCAAGTAATGAAGATATCAAAAACAACTGTAATGCAATCTCACCACTTATTTTGCACTTCATTGAGTAGGAGAAATTCTATTGCTTGGATTGAAGGATCATCAATCTCTATTTTAAGGAAGGATTTGGAGCCAGACTATGGAGGAAACAATTAAAAATATAAATACACACACACATATATATATAAGCAGCTAATTATCTTTAAGGATCAGTCAAAGAATTTTAATTTCATGAATGTTGTTGCTTTTTGGCACTTACACGCACAAAGGGCGTTCTAAGGGCTCTGTTCTTATAAATTTTGGTTCCATCTGGCTGACGAGATGGAAGTACCCACTTTCTGGCAGAAAGAAAGCAAAAGAAAAAACATCATAAGAAAGAAGTCTTTTAAAAAAAAAGCCAAAAAAGAAGGTTGTCAGACTGTAGTAGTAAAATTTAGAGACTTCAATAAATAGAAGAATCCAAGGCAAAAAAAAAAAATGGCAATAATATAAATCAGCTACATCTACATATTTACTTACTCTTTTCTTTCACGTATTCCACCCCAGTGCAGAAGCAAAGAATTGCTACCATGTGAGACCTCAATATTTACTTGTGTGATAGACCCTGGAGTGGGAGCACTGACAGTAACCTGCTCAATTTAATGTATGAAACTTGTGTGAGTCTATTACTTGCTATGAGCTAAAAATACCAAAACTTAGCTCAACCTTTGAGGTTAGATAAAACACACTACCTGCAGTTCAATATTTCCATCAAGGCTGAATTTTCCTGCAAGCTGCAAGGCAAAAGTCTGTCAAATTCAAAGACATATCTGAACAAACAACTCATATGCACTTGCAATATCTCTTGCATGTACAACAGACACAGACAGCCACAAGCATTTTCATAAAAGTGGTATTAACTAAGATAAATATGATTTAATGTTGACTTAATGCGTTGTCAACTATCAGTTAATGCTTTGTCAAAGCATTGGAGCAAGTCTAGCATGCATATCTTATGCAAGATATATCCTTGTCTACAGATATCATAAGAGACCTTTCCATGACACGGTGTGAAACAATTCACAGGAATTTGAGAATAGAAAATTATAATTTGTAAAGCTTGAGGAGAATCATTGAACTGCTGAGAGATAAGAATACATGAATCAACATAGTTTGACAAAAGTTTGGTACTTATAGGACATAAAAAAGTTTTTGTTTTAACCAGGCTGTAGATGTTGCTATCATGAAAACTTCTCAAGATGATTACTGAAGAGGGACAAGTACATGGAAGTCACTCATTGCAGCTTCGGAAAAAAATTTGATTAACCATTAACAAGGCCATCAATGTTTTCAATAACCTCACTATGCTTCCAATCATACAAAAGGTGGCCCTTGTAACATTAGGTTATTCCAACTTAGGAACTATTATGGTAACAGTTTTAAAATCATTGGATATGTTACCAAGTGGCAATAAAACCCTCAATTCTTCAAGTCCTTTGATGAAAGAATATCACATAGCATTTACATTCTATGTTACAACTCCAAGGTCCTGGTGTTACAATATCCTAGTTCTTCCATTTCCAACAAGGTCAATCGATAGAATTGAATTTTAAACTTCATCAAAATTAAAAGGAGACAAATCAACTTTGAAACCACTAGCATAATGGTAAAGTGCAAAAGATGCCTATGGATCCAGGAGGAGTTTGGCTACAATTCTTGCAGTAGACTAAACCAAAAAGCCAATAATATGAAAGCGAATTACACAATTCACATTAATAAAATCTGAAACTGAAAAGTACATGCGGCAATTTTCAGTATGTGAAAGATTACCTGCAAAGCCGGATCCATGGCTAATACAGCTCGTGGAGTGATCAAAACGGGACGATGCCTTCCCACGGCTAAATTTGGTTTTCTAAAGTTCAAACTGGTCCAATAAAATTTTGTACATATAGATGAATTGCGTGCTGCTTGATTTATAGAGGCAGCTCGAAACAAAGAGTTCGCAGGAATGCCCAAAAAATTGAGTTTGCTTAGATGTTCTGAAACCGTGGAACAAAGAAAACTCTGTTGGAGTAAATTAAGGCCTACGCTATTGCTCATATTCCTTTGTAAATAACACACTGCTTAGCTCTGAAGAAATCCAATCATCAGACTACAGTGTCAATACTATTTCAAAAAAGGAAATAAATAAAATATAAAAAGAAAAGAAAAGGCAAAGAATGCAAAAATTCGCATGAACCAGAAATGTTAAATTTCATCAGAGGATGACTTCATCCATAAGCATGACTATCAGTTTACAATCAGCTGAACCACAAAGCTCCTCTTTGGTTGCCGCGAAAAATTAAACAAAATTTTGTTGATCATAACATCGAAGAACTCACTTCACAATTGCCACCAGCTTCATAAACATAGATACATTTGCGATTTCTCGACTAGGAAAAAGCGAAAAACCGAACAATCAAAATTTTCCAGCCAACCAAACAGAACTGAAACCTTACATCAAACAGAAAACAGCAAAAAATAAATCGAAATATCAAATTCACAGACAAATAAATTTACCTCTGATAATTTGAAATCCAAATGGTTACTACAACGAATATACGAAGAGATTCATGTTAATAGATAATGAAGCTGTAAAGCATTTTGGCTAGTATTGATTGGCTCTTCTTAATACTGATAGTGATAGAACTTTGGAAATCTGGAGCGAAACTCAAAAGTGAGACGCGATTTATCTCCGTCGACGGACGCGTGGCATATTGCAATAAGTCCACGATGCAAAAAAGCCGGGACTAGAAGCCTGATATTGAGTACTGTGATCTTTCAAAATCACGGTAGTTTATTGCCCTTGTTTTTTAGGGATATTTCGAGATTGCCCTTCTGTTTTCATGTCTGTGGGATACTTACAATTAATTCTTATAAACTAATTAATTACTGCCTTGGGGCCTCATTAGGACATTAACAGAAACTCACGTGCTTGCAAGCAAGGTGGATACAAAGGGGTCGACGCCTACCCGACCAAGCAAGCAATGCTTCCTCTCTTTTTCGGCCAAGCTGTAGGGAAGATTGAGATATGCTTGCTTTCTCATACAACAAACCCGATATTTTTCTTTCGGTGTTTGATGCATTTGTAGCCGTCTGATCATTCTTCAAGTCTTATCAAAGATTTGTGGGGTCGAAAACAGGAGGATGCAATCTATTCAATTCAAAAGGGAAATCAAGTTGGTTTCCTTACTAAATCACCTGAAATGAATCTTTAAGTTGCTTCGAGAAAGTGAATCATTGGATTCTGTTAAGTCATTTATCAGATAACTCAAAGTCAGATTCTCGATTATTGGATTAAATCAGCCAAACATATTTCAAGGCTATCAAGGGCACTCAGCACTCTTGAATCTTTAAGTGTCTTACCCAAAATCCTTTAAATTTAACTTTTATTAAATTTAATGATAAATAAAATATTAATAATTGTAAATATTTTACTTTAGGCTTATTATTAGTTTTCTACTATCAATCAAAGATACTTGCTGGGCATGAAGTGATGCAGCAAGTTATTATAAGACAGTAGCCATCACACTTTTGAATTTTCCTAAATTATTGAGAATTTTACACAAAATTATTAAAATATGGTCATATGAAACTTAATATTGAACTAACATTGAGCCAAAGGTTTGCCAAACGCTTGTGTCGCATCTTCTAGAGCCGCCTATGGATCGGAGTTATTGTCAGATTCAAGTTACTGCTTAAGGGAAGATTCACTCAGCGTTCAGCAGTTATGATCTGCTTCGAGCTCTTTGGCTAATCAACTTCGGTGGCCAACGCCATGCAGTTGCTGGCCATGTGACGACGCAATGTCTTAGCATTGTTGGCGAGAGGAGATATTTTACCAAGTTGTGCTTACGCAACGCAGCGTCGCGAGCTGCATGCATATAAACAAGGCTATCGTGGCAGATATGGAGTTCCTTTTGACTTGCCAAGCCTTTTAGTCGCTTCTTTTACGTTTGCCGTTGCGTAGATCGCTGCATTAATGGCAGCTTCTGTAGCTTGCTCCGGATTGGTTATTCCCTTCACAACTGACCTACAAGTGGCTGATAGTCCATGTCTTTGAATAAATCACGTGCCGAGACGGCAGCATTGGTTTTAATTTCCAGCGAGGAATATGAAGGCGGCGGCTGCAGCTGCTGCTGCTGCAAGAAAGAGCAATGACGAAGAGTTGCTGTTCTTGATAGCCATGTCTACATGTCGTGTCCAATTTTCTCTTCTGTTGGCTCTATAAAACTACTGGACTCGGGCTTTGTATTTATAGAGGTTTAAGGTTGTTAGGTAATGCCTCTTTGTAATGAGTTTTGGGCTTTGGCAATAGGCTGATTAATTTAAGCTTTCGACATGTTTGTAAACCAAACAAGCCCAAGCTGGATTAACCTTATATTTCTGAACACCCCTTTTAATGCGATTAAAGCCTATGACTCGTTCGGAAAAGAGGTATTATGAGCATGAAAACGGTGTGCTTGGTAGTAATGTCGTTTTAAGTTTTTCGTGGGAAACCCAAATCATGAACTTCTTTCTCTTCGCAAAGCCCGTTCTCATGCTTATAAATATATTTTAATTTATATAAACTTAAAATATTACACATAATCGCTAAATTAAAAATCTTCAGAAAATAATTCCATTTCGTTGCATAAAATATATGGAATTGACAGCAGACAGATGCTTTCGGCTCACCCCAGATAAATCGAAGCACCTATCTTACAGAATAAACCAGGCATTGAGTTGGCGTTGGCATTGATTCTCTGTTTCGAGGGAGCTTACGGCGGCAGCTTTACGTCATTATCATTTTCATGTGATAGTAGGCGCGCGCCGAACCCCACTTCCTCGTGTCTAGAATCAGAATATATAATTTCTTGTTCTTCCCTGGAAGAAGCTGCACCAGCTACTCCCAGCCTGAAGATATTTGCAAGTGATTTTTCACCTGGTAGTGTACAGCTATAAAAACTTTTTCTCTTTTCCTCTACAGATTAGTGGAAAAATACCAATAATGGAAAATTTCGCCTCAAATTTCCAAATGCCGGCCGCCCTTGGTCAATTAAAAACTACTAGGAAATAGAACAAACAAGAGCTCTCGATTTTCAAACAACCAAATAATTTCTATGAAGTCAAATCCGCCATCCAATAGCAATAGGAATCAAAATTTGAGTTTTCTTACAAATGGCTGCCCACGAACCAACAAATTAGGTATATTGGGCCATCATTTTGAGACCACTCAATATTACAGTTTATTTTGAACTTTTTGACACACCCAACTTTGTATGGCCACTCTCAACGGTGAGCTTTTGCTTGAGTTTAGGCATTTTTTACGGTAGAATTTAGATTGAGGGAAGACTAAATAGCACATTTGGAGAAGCACGAGCAGCTCCAATGCCCTGTGGTTCAAACTGACAATCATGTCATGGCTACATATATTATTACTATTCGACAGTGCTTTCAGGTTATTTAACAAGAACAGCAACTGCGCTCAACACATGCACGGAGGTATTGTAGCCCTACAAATAATGTAAGAATAAAGCTTGAATAGGCATGAATGCCAATCAGTACTTCCGAGTAAACCTTTCATCGATTGATTGTTACAAACAATTTAGCACATGGTTTCCTTTGATTCACCGTTTTTCTTTTTTCTGAGTAACCCTCAGAAAATGCAAATTAATAACGTGCATGTGGGGGCATTATTAGCTTGACTTTTTGCACGAATCAGGCTCGTCCTCGTGCATAGGTTATTATTCCTCAGCACCATGAACATGGACCTACCTGAATGATTATGGAATTAAATGACCAAAGTATCCTCACCTAACTTAGTAAAGTCAACAGAATATGGGGACCCGGTGGTCTTTCTACTTTGAAGATTCTTGTCAAGACCGAAGAGGAATCCCCTGTAAGTCCCTCAGTTTTTGGGATTCCTCTGCACACTTTGAGGTCAAATCTAAAGTTTAAATGGTGGCCAACTTCATTATCATCGTCTTAAGATTGAGACGTTGAAACCAATCAATCCACGAGTGAAATTTTATATTCTGCCAAACTTCCAAAAACAATATTAATTGACCACTGTACCCTCGGTAGCCAATTTCACAATCAACCAGCATTTTAGTTGCCTTAATTGTTTCTCACACGTAACAGAACAGGCCCCGGAATGATCAAATATCACCCTTTTAATCCATAATTTTGCTTTGCTAATTCATCTGGCTTTACATTCATGTCAAAATCTTGAATTAGTGATAACAACGACTAACCCGAAGTCTTCCCTGGCCTGCAACAGCTTGTCATCATGGGTTAAGTTAACCCATTTTTTCTCAGCTAAAAGTCATCAGGGCGCAGTGGTCTTTTTGCGCCATCTCTGGCCGAGTCAGAGGACTAGCGTCAGCCATTCCATCAGTTTCGGGGCCTGCTCTTCAGTCCGAAATATTAAACTCCAAAGACAATAAACGCCACTGACAGCTTTTTCACATCACGTTGTCTTTCCTGGAACTGAAAACTTCCAAGTCCGTATAGCTACCCATAAATATCAACCTTCGAACACACTCCCCGCAAGAAACAAACAGTCCCTTTCGAGAAGCTTTTTAATTTTTCGTAATTTGAAATGCCGTAGAACTATGAGACTCGGCGCAAGTGAAGAATTCTGAAATTCTGACTTGCCTTTTTTACTAAATAGAAGGCCGCGAGTCCTTAACACAATCCTCCAAGTTGCAGATTCTCAAACCATACACACCGTAAGTTTCAAATATGCCAACCTTCAAAAGACATGAACAACTACTTCAGTATTTTAAACAAGCCAGCCCTCTGCCTTATTTAATAATCCCAAAGGTTCTACAAATATAAATTATTCGCAGGACAAGAAAGTAACGAGATATTACTGCCAATAATACATCACCAACCCGCAGGAACTTTGGCACTATATATAGGTTCAACCAACAACGCCTCATAGCACACCGAGAGAGAAACAGAAGATACAAGAAACACTTGGCAGTTAGCAGCACAATTAAAATCTCCCCAATCTCGTAATAAATATATTGTTGGTTTCTGGTTCGATCACTCCTAACCAAAGAATACAACATGGAAGCGCAAGGCACTATAAGAGATTCTGAAACTCCAAATTTTGCTCTTCCGGTGGACTCAGAACACAAGGCCACCGAGTTCCGGCTATCCTCAGCGGCAGCACCCCACATGAGGGCATTTCATCTGTCGTGGGTTTCATTCTTTGCTTGCTTTGTGTCCACTTTTGCTGCTCCGCCACTCCTTCCCGTCATAAGAGACAACCTCAATCTCACATCAACTGACATCGGCAATGCCGGAATTGCATCTGTCTCCGGTGCAGTCTTTGCCCGTATTGCCATGGGAACTGCTTGTGACCTGTTTGGACCCCGTCTTGCATCCGCTTCACTGATTCTGCTCACTGCACCAGCAGTTTACTTCACTTCTATTGTCTCGTCGCCTGTTTCCTTCCTCCTTGTACGTTTTTTCACAGGCTTCTCTCTTGCCACTTTTGTCTCTACTCAATTCTGGATGAGCTCTATGTTTTCTGGTCCGGTAGTTGGCACCGCTAACGGTGTTGCAGGTGGCTGGGGAAATCTCGGAGGGGGTGCAACACAACTTATCATGCCCCTTGTGTTTGGGGTTATTCGTGACATTGGTGCAGTCAAATTCACAGCTTGGCGAATAGCGTTTTTCATACCTGCCCTGTTTCAAACTCTATCTGCGTTTGCTATCTTTATCTTTGGCCAGGATTTACCCGATGGAAACTTCGCGGGGCTGAAGAAAGCCGGAGATAAACAGAAAGACGAATTCTCACGGGTCTTTTATAACGGGATTACAAACTACAGAGGGTGGATTTTGGCATTGACTTATGGGTATTGTTTTGGGGTAGAGCTAACTGTTGACAACATAATTGCAGAATACTTTTATGATAGATTCAACCTTAAACTCCATACAGCGGGAATTATAGCAGCAAGTTTCGGATTAGCAAACATAATTTCTCGCCCAGCTGGAGGATTGATATCCGATATAATGGCAAAGAGGTTTGGGATGAGAGGAAGACTCTGGGCTTTGTGGGTGGTTCAAACCCTGGGAGGGGTTTTTTGCATCATTCTGGGGAAGGTGGGGTCTTTGACTGCATCCATCGTAGTAATGATCGTTTTCTCTGTGTTTGTCCAAGCTGCTTGTGGGCTTACATTTGGAGTAGTCCCTTTCGTCTCCCGGAGGTAAGAACTTCTACAACGCAGCAACAATCTAATTGGATCAATACTGACACCAAAACGAAGAGGTGAACTGACTGACTACTGAAAATTCGTACCAAGTATTGTAACTCTTGCGTTGATGATAATTTATTCAAATATTACTCTGTTTGTCTCTAAACCCGGATATAACTATCAATGAATCGACCGATCACCTATCAAATAGAAGGAGTATAGCAAATAGAAATTGATAGATGATTGAGAGAAACTAACGATACCCCAGTTTTGTAATCAATGAAGGCGAACAAATTAAGTTTGATGTTATGTCGATGTTGACGGAATGAATGTGTTATTTTCAGGTCACTGGGGTTAATATCCGGAATGACAGGAGGCGGAGGAAATGTGGGAGCAGTTCTGACTCAACTAATTTTCTTCAAAGGGTCCAAATACTCAAAAGAAACAGGGATAACTCTCATGGGTGTGATGATAATATGCTGCACACTCCCAATGATGTTCATTTACTTCCCACAATGGGGCGGTATGCTGTGCGGTCCATCTAAAAAGGCAGCAACAGAAGAAGACTATTACTTGTCCGAGTGGAGCTCCAGAGAGAAGGAGAAGGGTCTGCATCAGGCAAGCTTGAAATTTGCTGATAATAGCAGAAAGGAAAGGGGAAGATCAAAAGTAGTCTCCACAACTCTGTCCCCCACTGAGAGTACACCACCCCAAGTTTAAGAATTGCACAAATTGTTTCTACTTATTTTGTCCCTTTATGTTTGTAATGTTCTGGTTGTCTTTTAGTAAGTTTTAATGGTTATAATAAGTAATCCAAGTGCCGGAAAAAACTTTAACACGTTTCTTCAGACTTGGTCATTCATGGACAAGCACAAGTAAGAAGGCAAGAAAACTATCAGCACAGGAAACCAGCCTCCATTTACTAGAGGAATATCTTCATTAATTGCATATCTTCTGTCCAAAGAAATCAATTCTGACACTGCCAAATGGGGTCACTGATTTCAAAAGCTCTAAGTTGTTATTTAACGACACAACAATTCGACCCATATTTAATCCACCCTCCTGCCTCGATTTGTACGTTATCGAAAATGGACAATAGAAGCCTAGTTGAACCAAATGAATTGATCTTAATTCAATTATTGATTCTTAAAATTGAAAAATTGAAGAATAACATTCAATTTTTGGGTTAAAATCCTAAAATTAAAAATTAAAAATCCAACTAAAATTGATAAAACTTTAAAATTTTGTCTTTATATACACCTATCAATAATTTATAATTAATTATATTATATTAAAATATTTTTATTCACAATTATTTTAAATATTATGATAAAATAATATATATTTTAATTTAAACTAAAATAAAATTGAATCGATCAAATTAAATCAAACCGATGGATTTATTTAAGTTATATTTTTCAAATTCAAATTTGAGCCACCTTACTTTCCGTGTTAACAAATTCTTCCTTGTATTTTGAAGCAATCCAATATTTTTCTTTTATTTAAGAACACGAGTCAATGCGTACATGAATCAAATTATCCCTGAATACTTCTTACGGCGTATTATGGTCGTGTTTTGGGAGAAAGCCATCGATGCAGTCCATTTATTTTTTTTTTTGTATAATTTTCCCTTGGTCAACGTAATTTTATATTTTTTATTGAGAAGAGATTTATGCTGCTGTTGCATCTGATTCATGGAGTATCGAAGCCCAGATACATGCTGGCGAATTTCCTATTCATTGCTTTGTCGTATGGCATTCGTTTAACTGCATAGGAATGATGATGTTGAAGCCTAGTGTTTTGAGTTCAACTTTAATTGGAACAGTTGCAATTCTTTTTCTGTCAAAAGGAATGGATGGCCGCCCTGTGCCTGTGCCTGTGCCTGTGCCTGTGCCTCCCACAATCCTAGTTTGGGCTCTCCACTAACCTATTTTGTGCTTTCTTTAGTTCTTTTGAGGAAGAATGAACACACACACACACTCACTCTCTCTCTCTCTCACAAACGCAGTGTTTCTGAAAAGATATAATCCCTTTATCATCCATGCCATGTCAAATATATAGTCTAGATGAGCTTAGCGATTAATTAAGTAGAAAACACCAACTTAAATATTCTAATTTACAACAAACCATCACCTGACCTAAACTCATGCTCGGAGATCTTGCAACTCTCTTGACTGAACCACTTTTCCTTCTCAAGCAGTAGTCTACGCTTGAAGGTACCAAGGGTGCCAGTGATTTTCCATAAGAGTTCCAACACAGGATTTGTTGAGAACTGCGATATTTTAAGGAAGGTTTCAGCTGAATATCAATTAGGTCAATATCGGTGCATGGAATGACATTACTACATGCTAGATGAATTGGCAACACTGGATAGGTTCCTATGTGAATAGAGTAGATTTGAGAGGCGCTCGATCATTCGGAGCCTTGTCCATCAACAATTCCAGAACCTTGAACGGTGAAGTTGTGGAGCCATCTGAAATTTATCGTCGAAACAACCTGGATTTTTCCCGCGAACCTACTTTGGAGGGGCTAAAAGAGTTCCATCAATCTGTAGGAATTCTACCACTTAGATCAGCTTTGTGTTTGTGTATTATGCATTTTACTGTAAGGATACAATATAAAAAATTGGCAAAGAATATACCCCTTATCTTTATATATATATTTGGCATGCGTGGACCTTGTAGAGTTATGGGCTTGACGAGGATCTTGAACTCTGATGGAATTTCTACAGGAAATTGCTCGACTGGTTGTGATGAGAACCATAATGAGGAAGAGGGGCAGGTGCAGGTCCTGGAAATCCTGAATCAGGGCGACCCTTATCTTTCTGATGCTTGCGAGGTTTGCTCTTTCTGGTGTGATGCTTTCTTGCCTCGACCGACATTATAGAAAATGCCACCGAGAGAACAAGCAGAAAAACCAGAGCAAATATAAGAGATAATTTTTCGTTTGATCTCTTCATCTCAATTCTCAAGCTTAAGAGAGAATTCTAGACGAAAGTTTCAGGTGACTGTGTGTGCGCTTTGCTTGTGGCTGGCTGGTCAGCCTGGTTGTCTCTGTTCTTTAATTTTATCTCCCAAGCATGTTTAAAGCTTGATTATCGAGCCCTCAGTTTCAATCAACCCACAAAAAGAAGAAAAAGAAATCAGAATCTTCCTTTATTTTACTTGAAAAGGAAAACGACTTGCTTCTTTTTTAATAAATGGTACTTCTCAGATTCAGATTTAAGGTCACTAAACAAATAATTTGCTTCACCCTGGTTGCTCGGTGCAATTAGAAATCCTCTAACACGGAAAAAGAGGGCATGCAATTTGTCTTTGACACTTGTGTTAAGCTACTTTAAGATCAACTGGGGGTACAAACTCTAGGCCCAGTTAACATTGGCATAGCCTCCTTAATCGTTTTAGAAGCCCGAAATTATGAAAGTAATTTTTTCACACTTATTTTTGTTATCAGAAAATTTTAAATAAAATAATTTTATTTTATTATATTAATAAAATAAAAAATATATTTATTAATTATAAATTAAAAATATTAATAAAAATTTTATTATTTAATTAATATAATTAAAAAAATATATAAATTTTTTATTAATTTTTTTATTCTATAATTAATAAATATGTATCTCTTAACTCATTAAATAGTCTTATTATATTAATAATATTAATACGATAATATTGTTGTACCTAAAATTTTTTCTTTTATTTTTTGTAGTATATTGTCACGGAACTTATAAATGCAAATAAAAGTGTAATCATTACACAGTAGACAAATCTTTGTCACCTCTTTTCCCTCACTTTCTTGCAAAAATTTTTTCTTCGCGTAAAATTTTCTTGTAATTAAATCTTTACCACCTTCAACCCAACTTTAATGAGTAACTATCTTGCATTTTCACTTCTGGTCTTCCGAGTCTTTGGAAAACCTTCCCTTTGTGATTCAAGAGCAACAGGCAGATCTAATATGCAGCAACAGGGCTGCTTCTGCGCCAGAGGACTTTCAAGTTCATCAATCACTCATTCATCAGTCTCCACGCCGTTGAAAATCATGTAAGAAAAAAGAAAGTTATACGTCTCATTGGAACCAAGCCAAGAAGTTAAACTAGTTAATATTTTCTTCGATTGGTATGATGACAAAAATAAATAGCCCTCTCAGTCTCAGCGGTGCCAATTGCGGTAACATGGGCTCTTTCTGGAGCATCTATTGTTGATTGTTGAGACAAAGGGTGCTTGTTTGTCAACCTGTTGACATAGGTAGCATCCCAGCTGCTAACATTTGATTGGATAATTGAAAAACCTGGAACATGCTTGCTTGCCTGCTTTTACCAACGTTTCATACACACATATCCATACATATATTAGAAAGAAATCAGTTCGGACACCGCGTATTTGTTGAAAACTGAAATGACTTGATCGACTTTTGCTTTCATATTTTTAATAAGAGCAAATCCCTTCACTCTAATCCTCAACCTTGACTAGTGTTACGTCTTCACACAACACAACCCTCCACTAGTTTCTTCATTTCCTCAATTTCTTTTCACTTTCAATTACGATCTCCGAATGCTCGCGATTTCCCTCAGAATTCAGAGTTTCAGCAAGTACAGCCGTGTATAGCTACAAGGTGACAACTCTCCACTAACCTCATGGCCAGTAACTTGTATTTTCATTTTGCATGGTAGCTTAGTTAATGATTTATGGAAGTGGATTCTCGGAAAGATGAAGCTCAAATAATTATTTATTAAGTATTTTTGGAAACGTCCGACGTAGTTTTGTCCGATTGAAATCTCTGTTATGGGAACGTGCATATATAGGAGCTTGTTTCAGGATTCGATACATTTAGGATAATGACTGGAACGTTGAAGGAAAAAGTAAGTAATGTAGGTTTGAATTTGATATCTAATCTAGATATTATTACAGAAAATGTTTTTAGTTCTTATCCTATGCGCTCACCTAGTGTATAACAGTCTATAACAGAAAAACAAACTAACTGGACCGCTTGTTCGAAATTTCAGAGATGATGGCTTAACCAAAACTTGTAGTTCGAGAGTAGAGCTTATTTTGAAGGTTTGTAGTTGAGTTTGGTGTAATTATCCTCCGGCTGTCTGCTTCTGGTGGTGCTATTGACACTGTCATGACAGCCACCGGGTGGAGCCCAATTCCTGTGGACAATTAATTAAGGTCGGTGAGGGTGTGTGTAAGCATTCATAACTTGATCATCGATGACGGCAACGAGCTAGAAACTATTCTTTTTAACCAAAACTTCATCGTCTGGTGGACCTATTGCCTTGCCACAATGTTGCGACTGTGGTCTGCTTGTCGGGTCCCTTGCCATTTATGACTTCTTGTCAATTTTAAGTGCAGGAAGAAAGCACTTTAATCTGTGTTAAGGTGGTTGATTATAGCATTCATTGCGAAAGCTAATATTAGAACAAAGAATTCACTATATACTGTAATCGTACCATATAGTTTGGATCAGAACGTGTGATATTTGGCGGCTTGGCCGTAAAAATTGAAAAAGTTGTGAGCGACTTGTTTAAGTGTGAAACACAAGACCTCAGGTGATAATCCGGGGACCCCCTTTTTGACTTGTGGGGGCACAAAATCAACAACCCATCTGTTCAAACGCTGGCCAAAATTTCTGTCAGCGATTTACATTCTTTCTGGTTTCTGATTCTGTTTATATCCAAAGTTGATTTTGTTGACTTTGCTTGCCATTTGTGTATGAAGATGCTAAGATGTCAGAAAAAAAACAAGGCCAATGCCATGATAATGGCTTGACAAATTTGGTCTGATGTTCTGGAAGAAGTTGTTTCGGTCTATAATGTTAAAATCCTCTTTTTTTAATTTTTAAAATCTCGTTTTTTTTAAATTTTTTTTGTTTTCTTTCCCTGTTTTAATGTTTGAACTTCTTTTGTCTGCGGATCCCCATCTTTAACAGTGCTATAACCAGGATCTGAGTGAGTTATACAAGTCCAGAGTCGTCCCAAAAGTAAAAAAAAAAAAATGGAGAAAGAAATCCTGTTGGTCCAATTTCAATATATTTTCTTCTTCATCATGGGATCTCTGTTGTTGTCAGCGAAAGTAGGGGGTGATCCAAGAGCTCACACCGTCGAAATTATATGTGGAAAGCAACAAGAGCACAACGCAACTATTTTTGTCCCAAATTTTGTTGCTACAATGGAAAACATCAGTGAACAAATGCGAACATCAGGTTTTGGAGTAGCAGTCATAGGTTCAGGACCAGATATTAACTATGGCCTTGCACAATGCTACGGGGACCTCTCTTTGCTAGACTGTGTACTATGCTATGCTGAGGCGCGCACAGTTCTTCCCCAATGCTATCCACACAATGGGGGTCGCATTTTCCTTGATGGATGCTTCATGAGAGCCGAGAATTATAGCTTCTTCGGAGAGTATAAAGGGCCTGGAGACCATGCAGTTTGTGGGAATACAACTAAAAAAAGTTCAAGCTTTCAACAGTCAGCTAGAAAGGCTGTGATGCGTGCGGTTGCCTCCGCACCAAACAATAGAGGCTATGCCCGCGCTCAAGTACAAGTTGCAGGGACATCAAATGAGTCGGCTTATGTGTTGGCTGATTGTTGGAAAACCTTGAATTCAAGTTCTTGTGAGGCATGCTTGGAGAATGCCTCTGCATCTATATTGGGGTGCTTGCCTTGGTCAGAGGGACGAGCACTGAATACTGGTTGTTTCCTGAAGTACTCTGATAGAAATTTCCTCAACGAGGAACCAGGGAAGGGAAGATCAAGAGGTAAAAGGAGTTTATCTACATCTTTTGCTACATTGTAAAATTGATTTACACAACTTTGTTTGTTACTATACGTATAATTTTATTGATAGAGATCATCTGTGCCGCTAATGAAGATTGTAGTTGTAACGTTACAGAACCCACTTCTTTCGTTGATTATATGCCCTGGTCACAGATTGTAGTCAATGCTTTTTCAGGGATCATTATCGTGGTAGTAGTTTCAACAGTCAGTTCCTTCGTGGTTTTAGTTGTTGGAGTAGTTGCCGGAGCCCATATCTGGAAGAAGAGATATATACAAAAGAAAAGAAGAGGTAAAAAGCTTGTTTTATATTCAATTTTGCATCCCAAAAATCCAACATCAAGCACACGAAAGTTGATGCTACAACGGTTCTTCCACTTTGATCAGATTTTAAAACATGTTGGTCCAATGGAGTTCTTATGCTTCGCATACATAAAATTCGTAAAACCTCCTGTAATTCCTAAAATTTTATGTTCTTAATATTGCGGTAAGAAAAGTTTTAGGAGGATACTGCAGTGTTTGAATGCACAATTAGTTGCCTTCGAATTTTTCCTCATTGTTCTTTATTGCTGCTGTCCTGGCCTTGTAGGTTCAAATGATGCCGAAAAATTAGTGAAAACACTTAATGATAGTAGCCTGAACTTCAAGTACTCTACACTTGAGAAGGCTACAGAATCTTTTAACCAAGCAAACAAGCTTGGCCAGGGGGGATTTGGAACTGTTTATAAGGTTGTTTTTCCCCTATGCTGATTTTTATTCAAGTTTATAAGTTTAGTTTTAAACAAATTATGAAAACCACTGTTTTGTATTTTCGAAGACTTATTGGTTCCTTCATTGCAGGGAGTTCTGCCTGATGGAAGAGAAATTGCTGTCAAGAGACTTTTCTTTAACAACAGACACAGAGCAGCAAATTTCTACAATGAAGTTAACATTATAAGCTCTGTGGAACACAAAAATCTGGTCAGATTACTGGGATGCAGTTGTTCAGGTCCTGAAAGCCTTCTCGTCTATGAATTGCTACCTAACCAGAGCCTTGATCGCTTCATCTTTGGTAATTATTAAAACATTTGATGGTCAATATTGAGATTCGGAGAGGATTCTGCAAAGTTCATCCAAGTTTTTAGTAGCTCAATTCTGAACCTGACAGAAATAGTATCATATGACATGATAGCTGCAGATTAATTATAATCATATCTTGGTTTTCTATTGCCATGACAGATTCAGCTAAAGGTAAAACACTGAACTGGGAGAAGAGATATGAAATTATTCTGGGGACTGTAGAAGGTTTAGTCTACCTTCATGAGCAGTCCAAGATCAGAATCATTCACAGAGATATAAAAGCAAGTAATATCTTGTTGGATTCTAGACTACGAGCTAAAATTGCCGATTTTGGGTTGGCCAGGACTTTCCAAGAAGATAAGAGTCACATTAGCACAGCAATAGCAGGAACTTTGTAAGTATAATGTCACTAACAAAGAAGAATAGTGCAACATAGCCACATATGTTAAAAGCCAACTATAATATTCTTTTATGATTTTAGAGGATACATGGCTCCTGAGTACCTAGCCTACGGCCAGTTGACAGAAAAGGCAGATGTCTACAGCTTTGGGGTGCTTTTGCTTGAGATTGTTACGGGAAGACAAAACAACAGGAGCAAAACCTCTGAATTCACAGGCAGTCTACTGACCATTGTAAGTTGAAAAAATTTATATATCCCAAAAGGCTTTATATTTTTTATATCCCAGTTCCTTGGTTACTATATTGACAACAATACGTTCTCTTCGTTTTCTGATGTCAAAACAGACATGGAAGCATTTCCAAGCTGGGACAGTAGAAGAACTCTATGACAAAAATCTCGCGTTGCACAACCATCATAACAGCAATGTCAAGAATGAAGTGTTAAGAGTGGTGCACATAGGACTTTTATGCATTCAAGAGATTCCGTCGTTACGGCCAACAATGTCCAAAGTGCTGCAGATGCTTACAAAGGAAGAACCACTACCTGCACCAACTAATCCCCCATTTATAGATGAAGAAACCATGGAACTCCACGACAATTGCAAGGAATCATGTTTTTCCATGAGTTCTGGTGCTTTTGCATCAATTGCCAACATATCAGAAAGTTCATTCTACCCTAGATGATCAAATGAATGATGATATGATAAAGGGGAACTTCAAGTGAATTGGATATATCGATTCAAAGTGAAGCCCCCAGAATCTCAGACAATAATCAGGCCTTATGCGTGCATCTCGGTGGTCTTGTGCCAGAATTCAGAATCAGTGTGCATAGCATAGGGGTATGCTGTTATGGCATACGAGGAATTGTCAATAAATTAAAGTTTGGCAATAAAGGAATTGCAGATATTAAACAGTGTCCACTGTGAATTTGTATTGTGACGAGAATCACAAATTCTTTTGTTATAAATCTCAATTCGTCCATCCAACACTTGATGCCCTGGATAGCTGTGCATAAAAGTTCTAATAACCTAGAAATATACTCCATGATTGGCAGTTTGGGTGTCAACAAATTTGAGAGAGATGAAGAAACACTAAATAGAAATGAAAATGAAGAAAAGAAAGGAAGAACCTCAAACAAATCATATTTTAGGCAAACTGCAATCCATGGATTATCATGTCATCATCTACTAATAGAAATAATGAGTGACACATCGCCACTTTTAAAATGAGTTAGGGGACAGGTTGTTTACTTCTTGCTGCATTTGTAACATACCAGCTCTGTTACCAATCATTTTTTGGTCTTCAATAGAAAGCCAGTGATGATTTACCTCAATTGTTTGATTCCTTATTTTGATTTTTAGATTACATTGACAGACCATATTAATTCTTTGGAAAATTGATGACTCTTAATTATGTGATCCTTCTTAGTTTTATCAATATTCAGTGAAGAAATAACAGAGCCAGTAGTGTTGTTGATAAAATTGGTTCACAAATTCCAGGAAAAATCTGCAATGTAAATAGTAGAAGCCTAAAAGTGTACATATAAAATACATAAGTATTAAACCTTGAACAATTGGAAAGTTGGCTCTAGAAAATCGTACCTCGAGAGCAAGTTTTTCCAACTCCTTCCCTGTATAACAACAAAAAACGATCATCAGCTAATCAGAAGGAAAATCATGGTGGAAATGTACCAATTGGATGCACTATTATTCATACTCTTAGACAAAAAAATTACAATTGACGAAGAATAATTTACAGCAGAAAGCTTTGATAGAGTTCCAAGAAGTTTGATAAAATTAAAAACACAATGGTCTGTGTTTTAATTACAATGCCTACACATGGTTTAGGAAGGAAAATCCTTCATCAGGACACCACCTACCTACCATCATCCAACAAAAGGAAAGCTAGGAGAAAAACTTTATCTCTAAGTGAGTTTATTGCTAACATCAAGGTTGTGTTTATATTGGAGATTAAGATCAAAATATTTCACAACCAACCAAACAAAGCATGTTTCACCAAAATTTATTGATGGGTGACAAACCTGTTAAAAATTTCTCAATCGAACTCTTCAGATATTGGTACTCTTTAGCAAGACCATAGCTAGTTGCCACTGGCACTACAACATTATCCATCATCCATTCCTTGAGGGAAAAAAGGAAACATAAATAAATAATTTGACACGTTTGCAACTTTTAGAAATTAGTACAGGCCTATCCAACAACCATAAGATCCAATGAAAATACTAGAATAATATTTAATAATATTAAATAATATCAGTAAATGCAGACTACAGATTGCTATCCCAAACAAGAAAGAGAATTAAGAAAAACCATCAATAGAAAAGGCCCCTGTTATCAAAACCACTTTACTACCTGAATTGATGTAGTAAATGGTAGTGTGCATTTATTGAAGTCTAGGACAGATGCTCTAGAGCCTGAAAATTCAAGCAAGAACGTAAAATTTTGATCATGTTACTGTTTTAATGTCATTGTTTTTTTATTTGTGTAGAAGGAGACAAGACAAAACCTGGTTTTAGAACTCAAAACATCTCCTCCAAAGCTTTGTGTTTATCAACCACATTGTATAACCCATAGCCCATGGTAATGACAAAAAAGATGCAATCAGAAAATGGCAAAGTGCGAGCATCTCCTTCAACCCACCTACATGTAATCAGAATATTTGCCTTCATCAGGAGAATTACTTTATCAATTACTCCTAACACAAAATAAAATTTAATTGTTCCAGATGCAATAATTGGGTCCTTGATTGTTGACAGCCATGAAACATCTTTTCCTATTTTAAATATTGTAGGAGAGTGATTGAATGCTTTAACAACTAGATTTACCAGTGCTCACTCTATATTCTTGTAGCAAGCCTTTAAAAGTGCGTCCTGCCGAGATGAAGACATTGACAATTGGTCCTTTGGAGAAATCAAGACCTATCACCTGCAAATCATGATTAAAAAGGGAAAATCAGATCAGACAACTAATTTCAGCCATGTAAATTGACAGTGCCTTAAGTGTAGCATGGACAGAACTTACAGGATGCCGCATAGCAACACATCATAGACCACTACTCGTGCCAAATGTTAACTTGGATACAGAGTAGTAGGTGTTGAGAGTTGAGTTCTAATTAAAATATTTCACAATGCATGCACAAAAATTTTGTCAAATCATGTTTGAAGAAATATCCATTCAAAAGCAACACCAAAAGCATGTCAAACCAGAGAAAGAATGCACTAGGCACATGCTAAGCCATTCACAGACTGAAGAAATGTGAGAATCAAAATTGAGAGACAACAAGCCATTCTTTTACAGAACAAAAATGCCAATTCATCAAGTGTCTTTTATAAGATCAAATTTTGATACAACCACTTCGAAGCGATTAGTACAAAGATTGTAAGAATAAACAAGAAAATGTGCCTTACATTCATACTTTCATTATCAAGTAAACAGCAGTATAAGAGAAAACAAGCGTCACCCGCAATGCATCTTCGTCTCCACTAAAGGAACAAAACAAAGACCAAAAGTAATAACTTTTTGTGGTAAAAACATGCTGCATTCACGGCTTTAATTTAATATAAAACAACAAACTCGAGCATTCAACACAATATTAAGAGAAAATAAACCCACTTTAGTAGACAATTGTGAAATAAGCACTGAAGGATTTCGAGGAAAAGATAGAGAACAACCTTGCCAACAAGCCCAACTTTCTGAGACAAAAGAAATGCTAAATCTCCACTTCCACAACACAAATCCAACACATTGTCTCCAGTTTTCGCGCTGACACAAAATCCCAATAGTCAGGATAAACTAAAAGAAAAAATAAAAAGGCAAATATACCTACTCCAGGATACGGATATTCTTTTCCATATTCAATGCTGACCCAAACTCAACCAATCATTCAACTATAGTTTCCTTAGATAAAGAAAGCAAACAACAACCACCACCAAAAACGGAAAATCAAAGGCATCAGTAGATGAAAAAATAACAATTGCCTAAAAAAGAAACCAGTGGGGTTAGCTCACGTTATCGTAGACAGAAGCGATGCGGCTAAAAAACTCTTGGCGCTCCCTAGCACATCGAACCGTCCGACTTCTGAACCTGCTTGTCGATAAGAATGGAAGACGGAGCTGAAGAGAAGCCATCCCCTCCTTGTCAGCTCACTTTATCTCTTCGCTGGTTGTACTTCGGTATTGATGAGTATGCATGACAAAACTGACACGACGATGGATGAAGTTAGTTAATTAACGATAGTACGATTATTTTGGGCTAACGCATCGGTCCAATCTAGTTCGGCACAGCTCAATCTGGGTTAGAAGCCCATTCTGTACAAACCCAGTAACATATGACTATTGTTAAACACATTCCCTTATATTCCAACCACGCCCACGTCAAAAAATATCCATTCAACCCATTTTTGCATGAGGTTTTAACTCGGAAAGGGTTCTTAAAACAAAGTACGTACCTCTGCCTGCTGGGGGACAGGAGGGAGTGGTGGTAATAAGTTGCAAGCCAAAGCCATGGATGATTTGATTGCTATGGAAATTATCGTTGCAAGTTGTATCCCATTCCGATGGGTGAGATGACTAAAAGTTTAAATCTCACAGTAAGAAAATCGTTAATATATTTAATCTATATATCCCACTAATCAATTAGATTAGATTCTAAAGTTAATGAGGATGGCAAATTATCGACATCTGGATTAATCTATACCAGCCAAACTAACCCACATCACACAAAATTATGCTCATGTGAATCAAATGACTTTGCCATACTTCTTCTTGTGCATGGGGATAAGGAACAAGGGGTTGGCAATGGCATATCTTATTCCGATTAAGAGGGAGCAAAGCAAGAGCCGATGAATCTAATTAAGCAAACAGCATTAGAATCTCATTCCATTACTTTAAGGTTCATGAATTAAGTGAACTGTTTGCTTTTTTTAACAAGATTAGATTGAGTTCACACTTTAATCCAACATCTTTACGGGCAAAGATAGAGTTATAGAATCTCTTTTGAACTAGGAGGAGAGCAGAAGAGGAGCTTACATCCATCCCAGCATATATGGTATATTTTATTGTTGATATTTGTTGACTTCTGGAGTCCAATCAAGTACTGAAGGGAAGAATAACTATGAGATGTTCTTGCTTTTTCTTCCTTTCTCTGTAGTGTTCACTTGCAGGTAACAAGTAAACATCACTTAGTGGTAAGAGAATCCATGTACCTATATTCTCCCCCACCTAAAAGATAGTTTGATATCTTTGAGACAAATATTTAATTATTTTGTACGTTTATCATAACCACTAGTTAATTAATTAACAAAAAAAATATTAATAAATATGATTAGTATAGTGTTTGAAATGGGAACAACCGACACAAATAATTTATTAAAATTTTTAAATTTAAAATAATTATACACTTCTTTTTTTTAACCTAATATTAAACTTTAAATATGACACAAATTATAATATTTAATTAAAAAATAATAATTATTATTTTTTAAAGTTTATACTCACTCAATTCATTTCATGACATAACTAAATTTATTTTATTTTATTTTTAACTATTATTTTATTTATTTCTAGTTTGCAAAACTTTTAAATTGATTTTTATGATTTTTTTTTTTTAAATAAACTCATGCCAGTAAGTTATATTTTTTATAACTTAATTTATCAAAAATAAAAGCTAAAAATAGTGATGTGAAGAGAAGAGGCAAAGAGGCAAAATAGAAATAAATATAAGAGAAAGAAAAGAAGAAGGAAAAAGAAAAAATTGATAGGGAGAAAGAGAGAAAAAGAGATAAAAAGGTAATCCAAAGAAAATAAAATAATTTTAAAATTAAGTAATTAAATTTTTACTATTAAATTTTAATTAATTAATTACATCTATTTAAATAAAATGAATAAAAAATTAAATTTTAATTTTTGATTAAAAAATAAAATAATATAATATTTATTATTTATTAATTAACCGATTACATTTAAAAACTCGTTTAAACTATCCCCACAGTTGTATGCACAGTAAATAAATAAATAATATAAAACAACCGTATGCCACGTCCATGATATGCATTAGTTAACCAAAATCAAGTTATGCTTTAGGAATTCATTATGAATATTGATGAATTGGAAGTGTAAAATGAGCAAAATAAGATTTTATTTTTTCCTTCCCTTCTACCGAAAATACGCATTTCAGACAGTGCCAGTTGATGTTCAAATATAAGAAATATACAAGAAGCCAGCTTAGCCAACACAAGCATATTAATTTATCAGAAGATATGGATTTACAGACAAATTCCAATATTCAGTCATCTGTAAGCAATGGCCCTGAAAGGTTATCCATTACAGCAAACTGCATGTTCTCTGATGGTTTCCAGTGACGCTTTCTTTGATTTATAAACCAATTATTGATTTGCTTCTGATCCAGCCCCGTTGATTCCGCCAGTGTCAGCTTATCGGCCTCCTGAATGGTTAACCAAAACGGGATTAAAACTGTTCAATATTACTTCCAATCAATGGAAGTACCATAATAGATACATTGGCTGTCTTCTAAGGAGAGGTTCGAGATCAATGGGATTGACTGTGGTTAATGGGCACATAAAAGATGCCGGGAATAGAGAATTACCGTCGGGTATGGCCATTTGTAGTGAACATTCCACCAGTCGAGTAGTATTTGCCGAGCTTCCTTTGGCAGCTTTCCTTTCTTCTTCTTCTTTGAGAATTCCAGCTTCAATGAACCAATGCGACCGCCAAACTTACGTAAGAGCCTATCTTTAAGTTCTCGATCTTCTTCCCTTGCTTGAGCTTCCTGCGGATCTATCTCCCCTCCACTATAGTCCTCATCCGACGACGCACCATCCTCTGTCCAGATGATTGATTACACCAGGTTATCACAAGAAATTGTTAGATGGTTATATGCACAAACTACAGCTGGACATTTTAGAACACATTCATCGTGGCTGTTTCTAGTTAGCATCAATGAATAATCATTGAAATATAACCAAATAAATCTAAGATAAATGGTATAAAACCAATTCATTTCCGGGCATAGAAACCGAAGAAACAAAAAGATTAATGTCGTAGGTAGGCTTCAGCATCATACAACATATAACATTAGAGTGGGGTTGAATTATAAATAATGTCATAAATGCTTGTGTGTTATGGTTGCCACAGCTCTTGATCTAGGGGTTCCTTAAGTTTTTACCGAAGAAGTTACATAATGTATGGTAAATAAAGGTGAACAGTTGAAAAGAGCACAAGAGGACCAGCGAAGGGTACAGTGCAAGCCAGATGATACAGAATTCTAGCTGTGCTCGTATAAATTTAGCCAAGATAAGCAATAATGGGTTAAATCAGTAAACTAGCTTAAGCTAGGCAGAAACAACCACACTACGAACTACGAAGACAGGGAAAAGCAAATGTAGGGACATTTGCGCAAATGGCAAATAGAAGTGGAGGGACCCAAAAAAATAAAAAGTGTTAACAGTGCACAGTGCCACACCCACACTGCAAAGTTCGAACAAAGGAGCAGATGTATCAAATGGGAGGCAAAAAGCTCAGTGTGTAGTAATGTCGATTGTCAGTCAAGACTACAAGTCTGAGTGGACATGACAGTACGGCCATCAAATCACGTTTGCCAGAGAAAAAGGAGAAAGTTTACATACAGAGAAACAGTACAGCTTAACATTAATAACGCCCGGAACTCACGCCCACGCCCCACCCACAGACCGATTAGTCCCCAGCAAATCTTATAATAAATACCTACGTCCAATGGACAGAACGGAGGACCAGCACCCGAATCTCAACGAGGGTTTCTCGCAATATCACAAATATTAAAATCATTCCAATACAAGCTTATTTGAACCAAAAGATAGAATTACTTCCGCTTGAAAGTTGAAGATATTCAATAATGAGGTGGGGTTTATGATTAAGAATTTGAAACAGTCTAATTATCATGAGCATGCACTGTAGAGTATGGGGTATGAACAGTAAAAATTATTGCTCACAAGAAGAAGGCAGAAGCCACGAGCTACGAATGAGTGGGCCAGAAGGAAGGGACATGGGTTGAGTGAACCAAAAAGACACCAGTTGGGACCCATAATAACAAAAGTTAAGGCATTCTGAGATGTTATCAGACACGTGTGAATGTGAGTGCCAGTGTGAGTGCAATGGATAGCCAATACAAATCAAGAACAAATGACCCACCAACGACAGCCAGCAGGAAACAAAGGTGTATGGAAATGACAGGCGCCACTAAGCACCAACTGAGCCTGAAGACTGGAGATCGGCGAGGAAGAAGATTATTAAAGACCGAAAAACATTAAAAGTAGCGTTTAATGAATCAGAATGAAGGATCGTTTTCTCTTTTACATTTGTCTTAAAAAGCTGATGGGTTCACAGCGAGAACTGCGGGAGTCCATGTGAACTCCGACCACCAGCTCTACCCGTGATTGTGTCATTCATAAATATATATATATATATATGCCCCATTGCGTAGGTCCTTCAGAAATTTCTTTCCTTGTGGTCAAAAGGGTCAGACGAAGTCCAGGCTTTGCTCAGAAACTTGTTCAACCAAAACCCATATTATCACATGGACTGTTAACTCTCAAAACTTCAAGCCAATGGCCTTCGGACCAAGAGTCTAGCCATGACCCCTTTCCTAAGAAAACTGGAATTAATTAATAACTTGATTTGAACCAAGGTGAGATGGAAGTCTGTCCTATAAGTTAACAATAAATTATGCGAATGACTGTACAAAAAATTGGGATTAGAACAAATATTAAACCGGATGTTATGAATGTTTATTTGCAAGGTTTAGGATAATCTAATCCTAGTTACAGACCAATGGTTTAGTCGTCACTGATTTATGATACACATTTAACAAGGATGTGCACCAATGCACCCGTTAGAAGGGAAAAGTAAATCAGGCCAGGAAGATCAACTTCATTCAAAGCATCACTTCAGATGTTTGATTTTCTGTTTGCTGGCATCCCCAAATTCAAAGCCACAACTTTATAAAGTATAATGAATGGTCTAGAGAAAACCTTATGTTTCAAGCAGAATTTAACAACATATCATCTAAAGCAAATCAAATCAAATAAAGAACACAATGCGCAACAGTGCTAAAGCAAACCAAAAAACAATTTCATATGATAGATATTCCCAAGTCCTTTTTCTCTTTTGATTAGTTAAGTAAACTATGACAACAGCAGAAATAACTAAAAAGTTTAATGTCACAAAAAAGAATTCAATTAACAACATTTCTTGCAATCTACAGCCAAGCTTCTATGAAACATATATAATGAAACCTAAAAGTGAAGTCTGATGAAACTCAGAATAGTGCAAATCTGGTAAGCAATTTGCAATTAACTATACGCTCTTTCTACCCTAAAGATACAACCAACCCATCCGGAATGATTTGGAATCAAAATGAGGACCTTGAACTAAAATAAACATTAATTTATTAAGAGTGAAGTACCACTAAAATTATCCAAGAATCTGGCAACTATAAAATGTAAACAAAATGACCAAAAACCAGCAAAGACTACAACAGCTTATGGGACAGAACAAAAATGTCATGTAAGAATAGCAACCTGGCGGATCGCCAGACCACCTTAACTCAATCCAACGGCATAAATTTATGCCAATATAATGCTGTAGATGTCTCAAATGGATAGATGCAATGGTAGCATACTTAAGAATCCTAGAAGCCCTTTTCTTCTTTAATTAAGTTAAAAAAAAAAGCTGAGTTTGACAACAGATTATTAAGGAGAACCCGCTGAAGCACCGGAGAAAACAAAGAGAACATAAAAACTAATTAAAAATGTTAAGAACATCTATCACTGAAAAGGTAATCTGTACTTTCAAGTAAACAACTATAGTTGCCAACCATTACCAGCCAGAATACTGTGATGTACAACTAATTTTTTATGCATCAAGCATTATAAGATCTTCCTTAATATATCTAAGGCTGCTATGCCAATTCCATTTGCACCACTTCCACTCCGGAGCAAATGGAAACAACTTCAGCTTCTCTCTGACATGTTATTCGTTAAAGAAGAACAAATCCATGCTATTTCCGTAGATTTATATATAATATTATACAAAATAAAGCAACCACTAATAAAAAAGCACAATCAACAAGTGCGATTTGTTCCAGGACAATCCTGTTTTAAGCTAATATTTTAATGGATGAACAGCTAGCTACATTGACTTGAAAAAAGAATTTGAGAACTCAGCAAACATATCTCATTGGAGCAAAAAAGATTTAAGATTTTAAGAGAACAAAACGCAGCACTCGGCAAAGCAGCATACCATTAAGCCAGCCCAAGTGAGTTCTTTCATAAAACCACTGTAATTTATGCTCATGTGACGGTGCGAATCTAGACTGGTTGATGACAAGGATGTTGACTGTGAAAGACCAACTACATGCATGTATATACTTAGGATAAGTTGAACTATTTAATATTCTTAAGTCACCCAAAGCGACTTTCAGGAAGATAACAAGAAATAACACTTTAGCAGCAGACAAAACAGTCGCCTTAGACAATTACCGATGCAAAATTTTTAATCAAACATCAAATATATATAAGAGAGAGAGACACACACACACACTACTCATATGTTGGAACTTGAGTCCTTTAAAGCAAGAATCAGACATAATTAAAGACCATCACCACACTTGAAATTGACAGGCCAATTTATTTAACAACTTTGAAAAAGCATAAAATATTTAGATTTTGCAATAGAAAGGAAATGGTGAAGAAATTCCACCATGGAACTTCAATAATATGTATCCAATTAAAGAAATCAACTTACAATCTAATAACCAACCAAAAAAGGAGAATTCTTTGCATATTTCTATTGAAAATTATAACTGCATTGGCCAGTAACATTAGAGCAGCTAGCATGCTAGAGAATCTAAGAAACAATTAGAACATGTAATCATACATAATAACAGTTTCCAACATCATAGAGTAGGGAAAGTAGCTTATAATTAAGCCTTAACCTATTAATGAAGCATTGTCTTAACAAATTTGAGCCTACTATACATTATATGACCTCTATCCAAAGTTCCTTAATGTTGTGACTTCCCTGCAGCAACATAAATGTTTTGTTCTTTCAAATTTATGCCAAATTCCCATAACATGTCCTATATGGCGTACTAGAAGCAAAAACTCATCAGTTCCAAGGCTAATGAATACAAATCACAACCAAGTTAAGCAAATTATCAACAAAGGAAAATTGATTATGTTGGTGTCGATCCAGAATCTCACAAGGAACAAAGAAAATAGGCAGTGCAATAATACAAAGAGCTATTATTCAAACGTCAAAGGGATCAAGTTGAAGAAGAATCTATAACCATGATGATGGTATGTGTATTTTATACCCCGTTCCATGTTAGAGCAGTATACATATATATTTTATGCTGAAAATACCCAAGAGTGAGAAAAATAATCCTACTCCCATGTTGATTTATAAATAAGAAACTTGGGAAATTAAGAATAGAACCCATTACTGTAACATGCATTGTCCAGATTTCTCCAGCATTTTGGTAGTTTTCAGAAATGAATTACAGTCCAAGGTCACAGTAATCAGAACAATCACAAACACTATTTAGTATGTCATCACTGACCTCTGAAACGTCAAAATCAGAATTTCTAACACAAAAAGGTTTCACTTTGGAGCAAAGAGAAAAAGAATTTAAAGAAACAAACACAAGAAACAAAATGAATGCCAAACTCTCAGGTTCAAATTAAAATGAACTGAAAAGAAAGGAAGAAAGAAAAAACACTGTAACACGGGCCATTACTGCAGAAACCTTGACCTTTTACGCTTACTCTTTCATGTATAAACAAGGAGAGATGAAAACAT
Organism: Khaya senegalensis; assembly: GCA_032402905.1. Classification (NCBI taxonomy): domain Eukaryota; kingdom Viridiplantae; phylum Streptophyta; class Magnoliopsida; order Sapindales; family Meliaceae; genus Khaya; species Khaya senegalensis. The sequence continues at coordinate 893,259 of CP135534.1, read as the reverse complement.
ACAATGATAACCACACCAACTATGCGCAAAATAAACCATTTTCAGACTATAAAGTGACAGTGGTGAGAGAAACAGTCACTAATCTAAGACAAGGGTATCTTTCGTCTCTAGGGTTTTTGTTGTTTTCATGAGTCATACCTGAAACCTTTGATCATTCTTTGAGTATTACTGTTCTCAATTAGTGGGTACTTTGAAGACACAGAAATAAAAGATGGATAGTGCTAGAGACTAAGACTAGGACAGCAATGGTTGTCGCTTCTCGTGGATTCATGTGCTATCGTGAGCCATGATTCCCGCTATCTTACACCATGAACAACCACACAAGAATTAGCTTGCTAGCCTCTTTGATGATAGTTGGAGGTTCCTGGTCAGAGATGATTTTGTTTCTTTTGCTTTCAGGCATATTTGTGCAAGTGGTGTAAATAAAATGCGATCACGCAGAGTAAAAGTACTTTAAAGAATACTGTGTATAGCGCAAAAATCAATGGATCTTAAGAAGAAGAAGAAAAAGAAAGAAAGATTTCTTTTAAAAACACCATTAAAACATAGAAGAAAGAGAGAGACTAACCGGAAAGGCTTCTAACGGAGGCACTGGTGCAGAGATTGCGAAGCTGCATTTCAACTTTGTTCAAAAAGGTTGTAGCTTCGTCAAAAGGCCTAGCAAGATCAGACTTATACTTCACCAACATGTCACAGTAGGTTTCCTGAGTAGAAAGAAATTTTAGAGAGTCATAACAAACTCTACATAATCTTATGTAGTGTACTTCTACGGCGAGAGGGAAGAAGAAAGAATGAAACCATGAACTCGTCTAGTTCAGGATCAGCTCCCAAGCACGTAGGCACAATGTCTCGCTTGAAATCGTTTTCTCGCCTGATTTCATCTAACAGATAGGCTATTTCGGGAGGCGCTCCGACCTAACAACACATCAGAGAAAGCTGATGAGTGCTTAAACGGAGAGGAACGAGCAAACTAAACCAAAACTTAAGAAACATATTACACATGAATTATGGAGTTTTAGCTGCTAATTTTAAAAATTTAGATGATGGTGGGCATAAGAATCGAAGTTTCATTATGATTCAATAAGCTCAAAACTTTGTTCACCCAAAGCTTTTTTCATGGGAAAGTTTGTCTGAACGAAGCAACGAAAACATGTTGGACTTTTTTTCACTGAGAAAAAGAAAATGAAGTCCTAGATCTTAGAGATCAAAACGGGTAAACAAAAAGAGAAATCCTCCACAAAGCCCGCAGGTGAAAGCTCAAAGTCCGAGCAAACTGTGAAAAAGAGAGTATCTGATAAGCATCAGAAAAATATGAAACTCTCATTAGGTTGGAATCAAAAGCACAAGCAAATGAAGAGTACTTCCATTTTCCTCTTCTAGCTCCTGCGTACAAGACCAAACCTGACACATGAATAACTTTAAAGCAGAAGCGAAATAAATCAAATTTATGACGCGAGAAGAAGGAAAGCGAAGAAAAGTCCTCAATTAAAACCTCTCAAAAAAGAAGTTCCACAGTCAAAGAAGATTATATTTCACCTTCTGGCAATCAATATAAGCTTCAAGAAGCCTGGGGTAACAAGGGTGAGAAGCGATTTTGGCTTTGATGATAGTTGACATGTCTTGCTGTCGTTGAATCTCAGGCGTAGTAATTGGAACAGCTTCGGATACAACAGAGGCGGCGGACATCAACTCATCGGATCCGAACGTGGGAATCCGACCCGGATAAAGAAGAGTGGAATAGTAGTCGTCAGAAGGAAATATCAGATTCTCCGGTGACATCCAGGGCTTATCCGAGTATTCCCCAGTTGAGTTAAAGCCACACATTTCATCCATGAAAATAGGTTGCTTTAGCCTTGTAAAAACAAAAAACGAATGATTAACGCAAGCAACAACACCTACAAAATGATAAACGGGTAACTGCTGCTCTTTGTTTTCAATCGCAGGCAACAAAAGAAGGGTTAACACTAGCTAGTTCCTAATTATAGTTTTTTAACTGGAAGATTGGATTTGCTGGAATTGGGAGTGACAGAGAAGAACTGGTAGTGGTCTTGGGGAGTGTGATTCTTGGCGAAAAACAAAGAAAGAGCAATAATATGCTGTGCTTCAAGCTAAATTACTGTAGAGGCCCTTTCGTTCTGTACTTATGTTTATCATTTATTTTCTTCTTTCCATTCTCCTGAAATTTTAATTCAATTATTACTATTATTTTTTATATTATACTTGAATAGTACTATTGATTTTCAAGAAAAGTCCCGCAGGTCTACGCTAAGTTTTGTACCCCTACCACACGAGTTGGCCTTGGCCTTGGCCCTTTTCTAAAAATGGATGTCTCTTACCCGAGAAACACAAACAGCTTACCATTGCCCCTTGCCCACTTGCATGTCTTATTAGTTTTTGCATCCATTCCTTCCTTCTTCTTCTCCTTTTTGGATAAATAAAATTTTTGCAGTCGTCTCTCGTTAAAGCTTCTGCCTCTGCAATTATCGTCTTTGCCCTTGATGGGCTATTGGTTTACGCCCCCGTACCGAGACAAATTTTCTTGAAATCTGGATTATGGAATGTTGATTGAACAGAAGGCCAAGGGATTATTGTCTCCTGGACCAAATAACAGGATAGGCCAATGCTCCCTCCTGCCCAATCAAATTTTCATCTTTGTTTATTTCTTCTATTTATTTTAGGAATAACTTTTTGCACACAGTTTTACGTTTTTCTTCTATAAAATATAATAATTACCATGTGGGTTGCTGGTTTAAGCTTTTTAAAAGCGTTCATTAAGGTTGTTTTAGCTTTAATTTCCTCGAGACCGTCGTTTTGAATTCTGATGGTCACCTACCAAATAGCAAATTTGACATCTAACATAATTCTAACAAGGGTTCCACCGAACTAACAACGTGTCATGTTCATGTTAATGTGTTTATTACAGGAAAGAGTTAGGCAATCAACACAGGTAAATAAAGGAAACATGTTTACTAATATAATAAACCCGGTATATCAACTTACCTTTTAACGGTGGCCGACACGATTCTGCCTGTCTCAACTCAAAGCTCCGAATTCATTTGATTAATTCGGAAGCTGCTTGTATGCTGCTCCCACTCCTACCAACTCAATCCTACGATCAAACTATTCATCTCATTCTCTTCATCTGGATATGTAATTAGTTTAGGGGTTTACCTTGTTTTTAATTTCATTGAACATTCTTCTCTTTTCTTCCTTAATACGACTCTCTCTCTCTCTTTTTTTAATCCAATGGCAACAAGTTCGCATTAAGAAACAAATGCATCGTCGTTTGACATTATGAACAATCCCATCACGTTAGGCTAGGCATATGTAACGATACAACCTATGAAGAAAGGAATGCAACTAGCATGCGTCGTTTTCTGAGCCGTAGATTGCTTGAATTGAACCCGGATCAAACGGTGAAAATGTTGCTATGTGTGTGGGACACTTTCCCATAGCTGTTTATTCTCCAAAATAAAACACGATTGGTGGACATTATATCAGACGTGGGACCGGTGGAAGATGCCAAGACAAGTGGGATTATGGCCTCTAATCTAGGTGGGGATTACACAATCTTGACCGTCAATTTAAGAGCCAAAAAGAGAGTTTGTAATCAAGACAATATGCTGAACAGAAATGAGATGGGACTCGCATCTACAAAACGTTGCTTACTGAATCAAAATTGTATCAAGTATGATAGACCTTATGCTTAGACATCTACGTAGAAGTTTAAGATTCTATGTAAGTGGTAAATTAACAAAAAAAGATGTCTGAACTGGTTGGTCTAAGTGGTTATATGTTCCAATTTTTTCATGTATTGTGTATTTGTATTTATTTTTTATTTTTTATGTCTCTTGTGAATATATTTGAACTTATCTGTCTCTTATGCTTTTGTTTGACTTGGTGGTAAAGGGAAAGTCATGTGATATTGATTTTTTGGTGTGGTTGGTTGGGCCTTACCCTTAAATTTGGTTAAATTTGGTTAATTTTACAGTTCAATATTATATTCGTAGATATTTTTTTAAAGAACTTATTTATAATTATATTTTAAAAATTAGTTTAAAATTTTTTAAATTTTAAAATTTATTTATGTTTTTGTTCAATTTATAGCAAACTTATTTAATATCAAATTTTTCCATATGATTGACTGACCCACCTTTAAACTTTGATTTATTTTTCTAATCAAAATTATGCTTGATTAAGACTATGCTTTAAGAATTTGTTTAAAATTTTTAAATTTTTATTTCTCTATTGTACCTTTGTTTGACTTGGTCTACATGGCAAAATAATTTAAAATATGAGTTTCTATGTAGTTGGTTTGTGTGTCTTCTAAAATTTAGATTATTTTTTAGTTTATATTAAATTCGATAAGAATTATACTTTAAGAATTCATTGGAGCGTTTTTCAAAAATTTATAAATTTTTTTATATTTTTATTTGACTTTGCTCACGTGGCAAACTCATCTGATATAATTTCTCTATGTAGCTAATAAAACTTAGCTTAATATTAACTTTTATATAGATTATTTCTAAAATCTAAAAAAAATTAAGAAAAAATTAAAGTTATCTATAGTTGTGTATGTGTTATGTATTTGTATTTTTTTTTTTAATCTTTTAAGTAAATTTAGACTCATTATTTTTTTCTTTTGTCATTGTTTGATTCCATCCATGTGACAGACTTATTTAACATGGATCTTTCACACCAAAGATTCTTTTATAGTTTATATCATTGAATAGACCCTTACCTGTTAGTTTGCCTTTTTGGAGATCAAGTGATAACTCAAGAAACAAAACAAGGACTATATTTTCCATTCACATGCCACCGAATATGTATATATATGGAATTTGATGCAATTAAGCATGACAAAATACTAGCACATAAAGTTCCAACCACATGCTTGTTTAAATTTAGAACATGCGGGGTGGATTTGATATTCTCTTGTCATTCCGATCTAGGAGTCTAGATATGCCAAATATAACTACATACGTGGTAAAAAATGATGGGTTGGGTGGTTCCATCACCAACTCATTTGATTTTATGGGTTCATCCAAACTGTTCATTAAGACCATAACCCATTTTTAAAGCTTAATGTTGTTTTTTTTTTTTTACTTTAAATATATATACTTTTAATCACATTAGAGTTTATATTTAATTTTTATTTTATTGTTAAAATTAAAATAATTTATAAATTACACGTATTTAACTCAATTCAAGTTTTGTATAATATAAATTTATTATGTATCAATTAAAGTATTAATTTAGATTATTATGTTATATCCGTATCACATAAAAAAAAATTCGAGCTTAATCTTTTTAATAATTATATTAAAAAAAATTCTAACCCAATATATTTATTAATAATTAAATGAATAATAATTGTATTATTTATTTAATATCTTTTTTATATATTTTTATAATATTTATAATAATATATTTTTAACTATTAATTAATTTTATTTTAAATATAATTAAATACTTTTAAAAATAAATAAATAAAACTACATTTTTTAAAATATAAAAATTATAAAAAATTAATATAATATAATTACTCATTTTTATGACTAAAAATAATATATTTTAATATTTTTAAATTGTATCGTATTAAGTCAAAGTTAAATATTATTTTTAAATTCTATCAATATAAAATATAATTTAATTTATACGACACCACCGTATATTATACGATTGTATAAATCTTTTTAGAATGTATTTGGTCAAAATACGTTTCATTAGATTTTCACAATATAAAATTTAATCTAATTGTAAGAACACCTCTTATAATTCAATAATCATATCATAAATTTATTCTATTACATACCTTAATTTCCCTCTACGTTCTGACACCGATCCGATCTTCTCTCTTTCTTTCATATTTTATTTATTTAGTTACTAAACACAGGAGGTTCGAAGCAAAATCATTCAAGCAGGTGCCTTAAAATATTAGACGAGCAATGATTAGAGAGGAATGTTTCAATCATACTTTAATAAAATGGATTGTTTACTTAGAACACTTAATCAAATTTATAATTGAAGACAACATATTTTAATGTTTTTGAACACTCTCTGGGTCAAGTTAATTATGAACAAAAAGCTTAATTAATGGTGATGGGGAACTAGGCCAAATTCCAAACGGGTCAGTCCAGGATGCACTGCCCCACCTGGAGCATGAACCCTGAAGCCCAGAACCTGCAGTTTACCATTGGTACATGCAAGGGCAATATAACTTTGGAATTTTTGGTCTTCGGGTCGTAACTGTTGCTTGTTATCAAACTGTTTGGGTCTTGTTGATGTGATTTGATTGATTGATTGATTGACTTATCAATTTTCTGTAGGAAATAAATACTGTCAAAAGCAAACCCCTCCTCTTTTCCCTTCCCTTCCTTTTAACATAGGGAAAAACAATAGTTTTTGACCTCTGACATTGTTAATCTACACCGTTGGATTATCCTCGAAGATCACAATGAGACCGTCGAAATCTAAGTTTACCATGCCCATAGCAGTTACCCTTAACTTACCGAGTTTTACAATTCAACTAGGCTTATCAACTAGCAGAAGGCAAATATGAAACACCTACATAAAATATAGAACGGTGGGGAATTAAAACGTACCAGGGAAAGCAGCAGCAGGCAATGAAATGAAACTGATGACTTGTTTGCAAGCTTATCAGGCTTGCAGCGCTGCACGCAAGGATCTATTACTGTACTCCACTGTCTGGAATCACCGCGAGAACACAGCGAAAGAAGTGCAAACGGGTACTGGGGCTAACTAGAATCGAGTATCAGTGCATGGGAAAGAGAGTAAATGGGAAGCGGCAGAAGAAAACTATAGCCCGTACAACATGGCCATTTGGTTCTCCGCACGAGCCTTGTCTTTTGCTCCTTCTCTATATATATATGTAAAGATATTTATAGATGTTACTCGTATTGGTTGATCAAGAATAGTAGTTGAGGGAGGCTGAGCCCCCACCAGTTAGTAGCTGTGATTAATTGGCAAACACAAGCAAATGCAATTCCAAAAGGACACCAATCCCAACCCAGATAAAGCTTTTGCTATTGCTATTGTGTCTAGCCTCGTTGTAATTAATCATGGTGTGACGCTTGATCAAATCTTGGACCATATAACTTTAATTAATTAAGGTCTTTGCAACAGGAACTTTCTCAATATATTCATTCCCACGTGTGTGTATTTCTCTGTCAACTTTCTTTTATGTAGCAAAATCACTGATTCGTCCAAGTGTGGTCCATTCCAGTCCAGAAATGGCACCATGGTCTTCTAGTTACTGTATTGATCTATTTTATAATCAGAATCTGCAAGTGCTCGAAAATAACAAAAGGTTTGCGGCTAGCCTGCGCAACTTATAAGCCATGAATCAATGACAGAGATTGTCATGTCGATCATGTGGTCCATGTTACTCATGTTTCTTAAACTTCTGCTTCATCACATAAACGCCGAAGCAGCCACAAGTTTTCTTCCATCAATTCATTTCCTTTCCCGTCTCTTATCTGTGAAATCTCAACCAATTTCCTTACCCTTTTTCCCATATATGGTCTTTTCTTTCACAGGTTAAACACAGGCAAAAATTAACTCTCTCCCATTCATTTATTCTGGATTTGATTTGTATCTGTCCGCAGCCTTTACTCGCGTAACTTGATATATCATAATCAATTAGTCAAATTAAGATTGCTAGCTATAAGCCAGATAGCTATAAGCCAGAGAAAAAGTTCACCACCACAACCTTAAATGGTGCATTTGTTTAGAAACAATCATCTCGAACAATGCAAGTCAAACAAACGTGTCAAGAACCCATTAGTTTCCTTTAAAACCCAAGTCGTTTTCAGGCGATACCCATGTGAAGACAACACCAATATCAAATGTAAAGTATTAAGAATTGACTTTGTGATTAATCTTAAGCCACGTTTGAACAAAAGCAAGACCCAGGAAAGTTTAAATTTTAGTTAATCATCGTTAGATAAAGTGAAGATATCTCAACCAGACAAAATGTTGTGCTTTGTGTTGAAAAATTTTACACGTTCTGAACCTATTGGTTCATTCAGGCCACGTAAAAATGCTTGTAGTAGCCCACGATCCCATAATCATAGCGTAATGCGAAGTTCTGCAATTACAGAGACTACCATTTGCTTAATTTGTGAGTGCTGCGACATTAAATCCTCTTTTTAAGGGATTGTCCAAAGAAAGCAAGGCATCCACAAAAGTTAATGCTGATCTGCTGCATGTTACTCTTGACTTTGGTCATGCACTACAATCTAAATTAAAGATTTTATGTTGATTCCGAAGAGGATTGCTGGGTTTGACATGGATCTTGAATGGTCAAAATGCAAAGCTTTGTGTTTGTTTATGTTTAAATGATTACAAGGATGGCGATCCTCTTTATAGCTAGATAAAAAAAGGCACCGGCTTCCTTTCAGTTAAAAGTTTGCCTTTCTTTAATTTTCGTGTAATAGACCGAACCTGTGATTTGTAATTGTAAGTGAACGGCCTTAGATTTAATTAATTAACTAAGATTATAAAGTTTAAACACTGATTAGCAACAAATTGAAAGCAGCAGCTGGTCCAAGGAGACTGAAGAGAGGAAAGGAAGGCTTTAGTGGTCAAAAGGAAGAAAGATTCCCCTGTCCATTTCGGGAGAAAGATAACCTTTTCTATTATAGCAATCTGGGAGACAATTATGGAAGTATCATCATACTTGGAGGCCTGCTCCTTGCTACACGTTTCTCTTCTTTATTAATTAGGTGGAGGAACAACGTTCCAACAGCAATTCCAATTCCATGAATCTTTTGACCTAGCACATGATATAATTAAATAACTAATAGAGAGTATAATCTTATACTTTAAAAAGGAGCTTTACTAACAAGTCAAAACAAAATAATATAATGATACGATTGTTAAGAAGTATTAACCTCTCTTAGCCTTAACCCGAGAGCTTTGCCACACGTCGTCTAATGTCTGTTGGACAGGGCCATAGCAGGCCAAGTCCTATGGTGCTAAGAGTGATGCTATTTGCACCCCTTTGCTTAGCTAACGGAATCCCGTTTCCAACCAAACCACAGTACTCATGTTATGATTGATGAAGATCACATTTTCTAAATAACCCCCACTTTCGGTCCAATGATATTAAGGAAAGTTGTATGAGCCTGCGGATGAAGATGAACCCTTTTGAAAGGGGTGTGGTTGTAGCTTGTGAAAATTTAAGGAAAACAGTTGGAAGGGAGATGGAAGGAAAATTGACGATGAGGAAGAAGATGAAAGCTGGAGAAGGGGTAAGAAAGTTCTTGCATACGTAGACAAGAACCTTTTATTGGCAATGAGTTTCTGGAGTTACTGATCATAGTTGAGCAAGGTAAAGTGCAGATAAGCTTAATTTCCGGATGCTACATCACAATACTTTATTGGCAATATCTTCACTTAATACACGAGTTTCGTGTCAAACAATTCAGGCAATGGTTACTCTCGTGGTTTTTCAAAGCCTGCATATGATTTATATACAGTGTAGAAGATGAGAAATTCATAAGATAAAGAGGGGACCCAGAAATTGATTGAAAACTGAAATCAATTCCAAGCACTGTTAATTGCCATAGGTCTGGATGATGATTGCACTGATGACAATAGAAGCATAATTGAATCAATTTTCAAGGATAAGTGTGTTTATTCAAAACTAGAGTCATTACCAATAAGACTAAGTTATAATCAGTTGTAGTTCTCTTCATTCCTTTTATGAAAACTAATATGAATGACTGGATGATATCATGTTCCACCTCTTCCCCTACCTTGCAATAAGTGGATTCTTCTTTTTATAAGAATAGATTTGGTTTATCATTCAAGAAAAGAAAACTATTTATTATTGCTGTATCAATGTCACTACAACAAGGTGATGTTAGTATCAACAATGGTAAGAGCTAAAAGAAGAAATAATTAAACATATAGCAAAGGGTAAGTGAGATACTCTATCTAAAGTAAAGCATTAAAAGTGATAGTTATTTGTTTGCATCAAAGAAATGGAAGACAGGCAAATAATTAAAAGCATGCGTGTATGAGTGGATAGTCCAACTGTTACAATGGGGTGCATTTCTGAGGGGGAGAACCACCTACCTTTGTCACAAAATCTGTTAAGACTAAGGAAGCTAAGACATATGTAAAAGAACTTCAAAAAGAGAAAGGAAAGAAAAAAAGAAAAGAAAAAGAAAATGACTCACTGTGCATGATTTGTAAGTTATTAAAGGCTTAAAGCCATGAACTTCACGTTTCCACTTGAAAATAGAGAGCCACGGAGTTGATGACACGCTTTATTTCTTGAAGATAATGGGAACAGTATAATATTGCTTTGAATATCATCTTCATGAAGAAAGCCAGCAGTGAAGGAGAACGCAGTTGATCAACAAGGTTTTGGGCTTGGCTTCGGCTAGGCTGGGTGTAGGAGAGAAATATTGGCTCAGTATGTTTCAGTTTTTGCCATGTTGACATATATAAAAGTAGGCTTGTTTGTTAGCCAAATAAAATAAAAATGTCAATGGCTGGCTTAAAATAAATTAAGCTGTGTTGGCTCCCACAAAAAGAAGGGCATTAGTGGACAAATCACAAGGATTTGGAGTTGAGTTAAAGTTGTAGATGAGAATGAGTTAGTGGATCCACTGAAGCAATACAAAAAGTTAGAAGAGTCCAACAATCTAAAGTTATACACACCAACAAAGATTGGTCTGGCTGTTATTCCTTTGGGATATATTTACATTAATATCCTTTAATGGTTGCAGAATATTGAAGAACTTTATTGTCCTAAATTGAAGTGTGGCTGGTGAGTGATTTATTAATATATCTCTTACTGGTAAGATTGTTTTGTAATCTATTCGAAGCATAAGTTCAAAAGCAAACGCAGCCACTTTTGTGCATACATGTATAACAAGCTCCAAAAGCAAAGGATTTATCCTTACGGCAAGCTCAAACTGGTTGGTTATGAGGTGAAGGGCAAGATTGTCATCTAATGGGAACAAGAGCAAATTATTAGTAACTTTTCAACCATACCCAGTTAGCAACTTTTTAATGGTGAAATTTAAAGAAAAAGTTAGGGTTATTTTGGATGAGTGAGAAGATAGATGGATCTATCCATTGTTCCGTTTCTAGTTGAGATTCACCATTTGTTCATCAGCTATATAAAGGGAATATCTAGACACTAACTTCTCCACTTGGCTTTGATAAGAGCCCCATTGGATATCTGATATCATATAAACCATCCTATCAATTTCTTGAAGTTGATTGGCATGGAAGTCTTTTGGGAAGAATAATTTCATGGCTCTTAGATTAAAAAGCTTGGAGGTTTTGAGCGAGGGATATTTATCATATCCACCATCCTTGTTCACCTCCTCAAAAATTATAACTGTTTGTATGTGCCTTAGCCTTTAGCTTTGTTAGCAGCTGAGTCTATCACACAGAAAGAAGCAGCCTTGAAATCTGGCAGAGGTTTTGGCTAATGCATGGCAAACCGGCAAGTCACAAAAACGGCAATGGGCTCGGGTATTGAGTCTTGTTATGGCTTTCTTCTAATCTCCCATGTAATATTATTGTTGTAGGTTCTTGCATGGGAATGGAAATAAAAGTTTGTGTGTTACATAGAGTATAAACACATCTGTAAGCAGAAACTCAACAAGTTCGATTTGTTCGTTTACTGATCAGTTTCTGCAAATCAGTTTATAATAATTGGGTAACGTGATCATCGTCTTTCTTCTCTCTCTCTCTCTGATCTCTGATCGTGTATAGACATTTCCACTCGCGCTGTATCATGAAATAATTGAAGGCTGCTGGTTCCATTAATGCTGCATTTATGGGCCGTTGGGACAAAAGCCCACACCCTTCAACTGGGAAAGAGGCAGATTAACTTATTCTTCAAATTTACTCTTGTTTTTCTCCTATGCAATTTGTGGGGAGCAAGAGTGCATCCATGATCCTTCTTTTTGTTGCCCTGACTGTGTTCAGTAATGCATTCTTTACGTCACATTAAGTTCCATTTTTTCTGCCGTTACACTGAAGGAAGCCAACAGGACGCAAGTAGCAATTCCATAATTGAGTTTTGTAATAAGTAGCATCAAACTGTAGCCTAGTCCCAGGTGGGTTTCAAATCAACAACAGGAAATGTTAACATGATCATGAGCCTCCAACGTGGTAATTCAAACAAGAACTGCAACTTGAAAACAGTCCCACATATTCTGCCACCATTCAAAAAAATGGGAAACTTCATGTAGTGTCTGTAATATGAACTGTAAATATACATATTTGATTTGTAACTCTACATCTGCTTCTTTGCACAAACTCAACATGCCATTACAAGCCTAACCGAAAATTTTGCAATTCACGCGAATGGGAGGCTGGAAGAATAAAGACAGTTAACAAATTACTGTGGAATGCTAGATTGTATACAAGTCTGTTCAGTTTTTCCATGATCCCCTTCCAGCCTTCAGGAGTGAGGCATATAACAATTCATTCCAAGTATCTGGCACTCCAGGTAAGCACCAGTGACTGCAATCTTGAGCATGTTCAGGGGCAGTCCGTTCAGTTACTGTCTTGTAGTCCATCCTGTATATGGAAGGATGTCCATCTTTCCTGTAATCTGTAAGCCTACTAATGTTCAGATATATGATTGGAGTTTTCATTTCTTTAACCACATACTCCAAAGCCCTCATTTTTGAAGGGTACTTCGCTAAGTATTTTTCATTGAAGATTGGCTCAGTTTCTCTGTGACACTGTCCTCCTGAGTTCCAAGGACCACCTCTGCAATCACATAAAGCACATAAAATACTTTATTCCCATTGCATATCAAGTGGACAAAGAAAATAGGAACACCTCCTATAACTTACTATTTTCACATTCTTGGTCCTTGGATGATAATGTATACTTTTAAGCATAATGCACTAAATTATTATCAACATGTGCAAAATTTTTTTCGTTAGAGAACTAAAAGAAACAGAGCACAGAAGACATTCCCATATACAGGGAACTGCATGGAAATAGCATTGAAAAACCCTCTCAGTTTTAACAGGTCCTATAAATGTGTATTCCTGACAAAGTGCATGATAGTCAAAATTAATTTTTTATTCAGCCGTGAGACAAGGTGTGCAATCCACAGAGAAGACAGTCAAGCTTACAGAGAATACTTTCCAATCTAGATCATGTAAAAAGGTCAATTAAACAAAACTTTCTAAGAACAAAACAATGGAAAGCAAACAGGGTGTTCATTAGGCAGACGGGAGAGGCAGAAAGTGCTATACCTAAAATGGGTGACTGAATATCCTCGGAAGAACACCTGAGTTCGATTACCATCGATGTTCTTGTCAACCCATCTGGCCCAAGTGGTAAGCGCCCTCTTATATGCTTCTAATACTTTCAGTCTTGAGTGCACATTATTACCTTCTTGGTAATAGTCTTCTCTGTGAGGCCATAAAAGGACAAAAAGGAAAAAGAAAAAGATTTAGTCACTTAATTGGCAATGAAACTGTTAAATGAAAGAATGAAGCACAAAACGCCATGTAAAACATTGAGATGCAAGGTAGCACAAGGCTTTATTCCAAATACAGACCATATTTAACTCAACTCACAGGCTCAACATTATGTAATACCAGAACACAAGGTGTAGACAATATGAAAAACAGATTGATGGCACTCACCCTCTAGAAGTTTTCTCATGTGTCCACCAATGACCTGTATTGAATACAATGATATCAGCATCGTGATACATTGAGGTCGTATGGTCCATCAAATCCAGTCTTAGAGTCTCGAATGATCCATTTCTGCCATTAAAAGATGATTCTCTAACAAGAAATGGAGAACCAACAAAGTCCACAGTACAATTGTAGTCCTACAATTACAGGAAAATTGCATGTTAGCACATGAAATAAAGTTTTTGTTACTATAAATGAAGAATTCTGCAGAAACTTGCCTCGAATCTAAAAGCATAAAAACCTTTCTTTTTGAATTCCCTCCTTCCAGAAATCTCATAGACTCTCTTCTTGTTTCTGACGCTATTTCGGAGGATGCACACCAGAGACTCCCACATGTTCCTATTCAGTGAATCTCCCACAAATACCATTTTATTGCCTCTTAATCTCTCCAGAAAATCAGTTGCATTTAAACTAGATGAGATCAATAATTGACAAACAGTCAAGAAACGAGATCCACATTCTTTACTCAAACCACACAGCATAAAAAATGGAGGCTGGTGCATTACAGGATCATCGATGTACTTTGTCCACTGACCCACTAATATACCCAATAAAACTGTAAGGAGTTTAATCTCATTCAAACCTAGATCAACAACTTAGATATCTGCCTTTTTCCAGACACAATTTAAATATCATAACATTGCAAATATCCGGCCTTTTATCCACTTCAAAAAGTTTATAACTAATCAAAAGTAACCAAGAAGCGTTTAAATTAATCACTTAACGCAAAAAGAAGCGAAACCCATTTTATACTCTTCGCTGCCTAAAAATTCATCAACAATAAATAAACTAATAATCAATTGCGATATGTTGCTATCAATTAACCCTTTTCAACCACTTTCATTAACTACAGAATCATTGAGAGAGATGAAATGATGAATGAACTCAACAAGAATTAATTAATCAAAACTTTGTTTTCAATTTCTATGAGTTCCATGAACTGTACGTAGTTAAGTATAGGAAAAAACGAGAGAGAATTATAGAAAGAACAGACAGAGATTTTACCTTGGGATGTCACACCCATTGGGCTGCCATTTCCATTTTACAAATCCATCATCTGGCCTCCCATTAAGATGGCAATCAAAATCCCTATCAATGCAAGGACATGAACCTGCAGCATAATATGGCTTTGAGTTATCTCTCACCCATCTGCCATCAAATATATCACACTTCTCATAAGAACTTCCATGGATCTTCGTCTGTTGAGAATCGTAATAAGAGATTCTGTTATCATTGTTCGCAGTTGAATTTCCTCCATCTCCTGACAAATTGCTAACGTTGCTATTTTCTGAGACCTTGATATTCACATCAGTACTATTATTCATAGATTCACTTTCAATAGTTTTCTTTGAGTTCACATCTCCCTTGACAACAAGGCCACAGTTCCCACAAATCTGTCCTTTTTCACTAAGCAAGCTTCCATTGTTTGCTATCTCAGAAAGATTTGCCAATCGGGTCTTCTCCAGAGCTGCTTCTTCCACATTAGAATCCGAAATGTTTCCATTTTCAGCAAGAACGGATCCATTTGCTTCATGGATTATCTGTCGACTACTCCCTTCTTTAACGCCAAAACTTCCATTTCCAACCTTCTCAGTCAAATTCCCCAAATCTGTTATCCCATTAGCAACCCTTGACACATTTGCTTCTTGAGATTTGCCCATCAAATCCACAGAGCCGATCACTTGCTTATTACTAATAGTGCTACTATCATTTGATATAGAAGTTGAAAAAGAAAAAGGCCAAGAAACAGAACGAGAAGCATTAACGCTAACGATATTAAATCCTTGAAATAAATGTGTACCCGCAGGAGCCTTCAGAGTGTTACTAAGCAAAAGCACAACAAATACAATGACAGTAGCAGCAACACCCAAACCAAAGCCAGAAACTACCTTTCTTCTGGGAGATAGAAGCTGTTCAGAAAACGTACCTTTCTTCGATTCCATTGCTTGCTGAAATGCATGCATACCCTTTTGAGCAACGGAACTTGAGACTACAAACAGAGAGACGGAACGAGGTGAGGAAAACGTGAAGGGGGTTGGGATCTAACAGGTTATAAAATGTGAAGAATGTTAGTTGGTTTAAGTTTAAAGTAGAAAAAAGATTATAAAAGGAGTTTGTCTGCTTTAGAGATTAATACAAAGCAAGAAAATTAATGAGAGTGACATTGTTGTTATGCTTGTACTCAGAACAAGTAAAAGAAATAACAGCGTTGGAAATTGTTTATACTTTCTACAAATGCGTCAGCGTTGGGTTCCAGAGAGGGAAAAACAGTCATTAAAGAGAATGGAAACTGCAACATTATGTTACTAAACTGCCCCATGTTCGATGTAATCAGATAGAAGAAAATACCCTTCAACACCTTTAACTTTTACAGCCGTAAACGCCATTTTCATGCCTGTATTTGTCGCTTTAGCACCCTGGCAAGCACAAATGGAAAGGCACTAACCCAGAGTTACTGTAAAACTGGTAACTGATTGCTATCATTGAATCACATCAATTTTAAACGCCTAAACAGAGTAACCGACCCGCATCATTCGGAAAATACGAATTAATGTCAACGCAAAGCGGAAATCAAACTTGACTTCTTTTGGTCATAGCTAAATGTTTATTATCCATGCAGGAAATATTGAGCTCCAATTGTTTGTTAATGGTCGGTGCTTGGTATGTAGTACAAACTAAACTGAGGGCAAGTATCCCGTAATCTTGATTGTAAATACTACCGATATTAAGGGCATATTCGTCACTGCGAGAAAACATGCGGTTCTCAATTAACTGTCAAAAGCAAATACAGCACCTAGTGGGACACGTGGCTTTCACTAGTGGCTGTTGTAATGTTGGCCGCACGCAGGGCACGTGCTGCTGTTTTCCTTTGAAACACCTACGTCCACCGCGAGTTGTGGACATCCTTGATGACAGTTATAATTGTGGTGGCAGTAGCACGCTGCTCTCATAACGCCGGCAATCTCCCCGTACCGTGGTGGGTCCGGCCGCCGAAGTTATTTCCCCGAGCCGAGGAAGAAAGAAAACTTCGCCGTCCCATGCACCTGCGTGAATTTAACCCACGACTGCAGAACAACGGGCCGGTAAATGAGTTGTAGTATAAAATGATGCTTCCACCAGTCAGCAAATCCTGGCGCCATGCATGCCTGACAGGATCCTGAACTTTCTTGGTCTATGAACCAAAAATTCTCCATTCTTGACAGTGTAAAGAAATAAAATGACCCAACCAGACCATACAAACTGCAATGTATGTATTTCTAATGCATTCCAAAATTTCATGACAAGAAGCTTAATCAAATTGATTAACTTTCCGATGAAGAAGAAGATTATACATGAATTTCATTTCTTTTTTTCCCTAATCCTTTTTTACAGAGGAATACATGGCGTACTGGGACGCAGCAGCCAACGACAACACTCACATGGAAGCAGTTGTTGTCACCTAGGGCCAGAAAGTTCCATTGCTTCTATCACAAGTGAAGATTCTTCTATAAAATCTGAGTATCTTTTCTCACAAGTTCGAAATCTTGGTGTCTCGATCTTCTGTGAGGCCTCCCATTTCTCGGCTAAGCCATCGCCTTCCAACATCTTCAATACTTCCGACATTTTTGGGCGGTGTGAAGGATTAAATTGAGTACATAGAAGGGCCACCTGAACCATTTCTTCCAACTCAATCCTGTCAAAATTTCCCTTTAGATCTTTATCTACCATTTGTTTTAGCTTTCCTTCTTGATGAAGCTTCTTCACCTGAACAAGAGATTAATCCACAATGTAAAAGATGAAGATTTGAAATTTATCTACAAGCTACAGGAAAGAATATGACTAATCGGACAGAGAATTTTATAAACTGTTCCCCAGTGGTAAGAGGAATATTTGGAAAATTTTGCAGTGCTCAGAACAAATAAAGTTGCTCAAACACTACTGTGATATTTGAAGCAAGACCAAACTACCATTAATTGGACAAATAGAAAGAGAAGATCAACAGATCACAAATGCTATACGAGGATATGAGCTATCAGGAAGAATTTACAATGGCACTCAGCAGGCAAGAGCATGCTGAAACACACCTGTTTTGAAATTTATAACAATTTACCACTTAAATTTTGGATCATTTGCAAGCTTGACCAAAACTACCACATTAAAGAGAATACGAGAACATACCCAATCAAGCATTACACCTCTCTGGTTAGCTGCTCGTCCAAAATCCAATGCCCTCTGACCAGTGATCAGTTCAAGCAGCAAGATCCCGAACCCAAATACATCAGTCTTTTCAGAAGACTGACCTGTTGACAAATACTCTGGAGCAATATGACCAACAGTGCCACGCACAGCTGTGGTCACGTGGGAATCTCTGTGATCCAAAAGCTTTGCTAATCCAAAATCTCCAACGACAGCCTCAAAATCTTCATCCAGCAAAATGTTGGCTGCTTTGACATCACGGTGGATAATTTTGGGGTCACACTGTTCATGTAAATAAAGTAGACCCCTTGCTGTACCCAAGGCTATCCTCTTTCGTCTAGCCCAATCTAAAGCTGGTCGACCATGAATATGATCTGAAACCCGCAGCACAAAATTATTTTAGGGCGGACACCAAATCCCAAGGAAAACATTTTGCCCAATGAAGAAGTTGAAAAAAGGTTCTGTATACATAACTTTCTACTTCCAAACAACAAAAACTGAGTAGCTCAATGCTTGAGAATGCACATTGTACCCAGAAAACTGAATGGGGTTTCAACAATTAAATAGGATGAGCTAATGAAAATAAACCAGTTGTTATTACACCACATACCCTTTTGAACTTCAAGGAAGCAATTAGCAAAGGCCATGTCAGGTAATTTAAGAAGTGTACTTCCTACGTGAACTTATGGTAACTAGTAACAGTTTAAAGCCTTAAACATGTTCAAAAATTATCAACTTTAGCAATTTCTGATATCTATTATGTATGTTTACTTTTATCAACCCCAGCTAAGTTAAATTTCATATGAGAGTTCGGTGAACTAACCTCTTAATCGAGAAGCTACACTTCCATTCGGCATATAGGGATAAACAAGGAGTCTTTCATTCTCAGTAGTACAGAATCCACAGAGCCTGAGAAGATTCCGATGGACAGCTAAACTTATTGTCTCTACTTCTGTCTGAAATTGGACTTCACCACCCGCTATGTTATAGTCCTTCAGCCTTTTAACAGCCACCAGCGTTCCATCATTCAAGTTTCCCTTGTACACAATCCCAAATCCACCTCTCCCCAAAATGTTTTTGGAGTTGAAATGGTTAGTTGCAGCTCGGAGCTCCTTGAATGTATACCTTTTCAAATGGCCCAAACGCACTTCCGGATCGTATTGATCTGCCACACAACATATGATGGATAAGAAAGTATGCACAACATAATTGGGTGAAAAGAAAAAACTTTACATAATCAATTAATTACGTGAATTACATTCAAAATGTGCATTTGTGGATAGTACCAATGCACAGGCACATTAATTAAGTTATGATTTCAACTAGAATTGCAGTAACTGAGAGGTAAAGATGATCTAAAAATCCACATTTTAATAACCAAATTTGACTCCAGCATTTTTCTACAAGGCAGACGATTTATCTTTCCTCACTCAGTTTAGCAACTCTTTAGACTTTTCTTAAACAATCATGTTTTAATCTCTTATGTATTCAAGTAAAGTCATACACAGCTTATTCCAAATATGATGACTTTAAAACAGAAGAAAACCACTTGAACGATATCCACCTCCAGCAGCAAATCACACAATCATGGAAATAATTTGCTAGGATAGTAGAATTAATATCAAAGATCATAATTTTGTTCAAAAACTCCAATAATCATGCCATAATTTTGTGACATTCCATGCATCATCCACGTTTGAAATAATGAATAATAAAGCATAAAAAAACAAACCATTAACATCAAAGAAAATCTGCTGGTTGTGTCGATATCGCAGCCAAACAAGTAAGCTAATGATGATTATGACAAAAAAAGCAGCACCAAAGCTTGCACCAAAAGCAACACCCACCCGGTGGCTTTTCACTCCAGAATCTGATTGATCTAAGAAATCATAGATCCCAGCAATTCATATAGGTTAGCAAAGTGTTCAGTAGATTTCTTAAAGTTCATAGAATCATTAACAGCTAGATTGCAGAAACCTTTTCGACCATTTGGCGGAAGGGAAAGAGGTTCTGGAAAGACTGCAGAGCAATTGGTTGCCTTTGGTCCGCAAATTAAAGGATTTCCTGTGACTCTGAAGAAAATGAACAGCATCAGAATTATATAGATTGTTACAACCACTAGTATACAGAACAAAGCAGCTCCAGAAAAGGGGAAGAGTGGCTTACTTGAACGTTCTTGCTGATATTTTTGGCAAAGAGCCACTTACATTATTATATGAAAGGTCCCTGCAAGCAGGTCTCACTTTCAGTGGCGTGCGAGTTATAAATACAGAAGAGAAAATAAATTTAATATCACATTTTAAGCAAGACAAGCAAATAATACACGGAAGTTAAAATACATACACAAGAGTTAGACTTTCAATCTTGGACAAAGACTCTGGGCAGCGACCTGTAAGACTATTGTTGTTTAACCGCCTGATTTGCTCAGCCAACAACATAAAACATGTAAGAATTGGAAACAAAACTAAGTATTCGCAACATGCAAAACATTGAACAAGGTTTGATGGAAATTAAGGAATGCAAGATAGGGAAGCAGTATAAAGATTTTGAAACTTACAAATAGTTTAGGTTTCTTAGGTCTCCCAGTGAATCCGGTATTTCTCCTGTAAACGCATTGTTGGATAGATCAAGAGTCTGGAGCTTCTCCAACTTCCCAAGGGCAGCAGGAATGGGACCCGAAATGGCATTATTCTGCAGCAACCTACACATTTATGCAAAGAATCAGCTACAATAGCAGAGTGAGTTTTCGCAAGGAAACTACAAAGAGCAAACACATAAATACATAAATTTAAAAACAGTGCATAAAACATGGAGGCATTACTTACACTGATTGCAAGTTAGTGAGATTTCCAATCCATGGCGATAAGGTCCCCGATAAGCTTTGACTAGGGAGTCCCCTGTTTACAGGAAGGGCACATGAGCTCATAAAAAGCGGATGAATTGCGATTGATTTTCTGCACAACTTCTAATAAAGAAATTTTTATGATACAAGGAGATTCAAACAACTTACAGAACAGAAACATAGCCATCGGAAGAACAAGTAACCATTCTCCAGCTACAAGGATCTACAGACGTGATATCCCAATTATCCAGAACATTGTACGGGTCATGTAGATCGTTTTTTATGGCCACTAAAGCTACGACTGCTTCGATTCAAATGAAAAGATTAATAAGGGTCATTGCTGCAAAATTGTTCACCATAACATAAAACATATTTTATCATCCAAAAATATAGTGAAAAAAACTCAAACTGGGATTTTTCAGCCAAAACAGTCTTGGACTAAAATGAAAGGATTGTTGGTACTAACAAGAGAAATTATAAACCATAATTATGCCGCTATTTCAGTTGTTCAGATATTCTTGGAGACCATCAAAGCATTTACTCATAAAAAACAAAAAAAAAATCAACTCCAAAAACCAGTAAATATATATATATATATACACAGTGTGTGTTTATGAAAGAGGAGGGAGACAGAGAAACAGGCCGAGATGGAGACTCCCACAAGAAACTAACCTTCATAGTTAATACCGGTAGGAGAAAGAGTAGCATAAGAAATCTCCATCAATGCCAAAACCAGAAACCCCACCTTCCAGAAAATGAAATTCTTGTCTTCCATATGCTATTCTCAGTTGAGTAACTTTCTGTACACAACTACCATTTACCGATAAACACCGTAATAACCATTAGAACCAGCAAGCCCACTAGCCATTCTCACTTGAAGTTTATCTTTACCTTATCCAAATAAAGAAGCCCCTCTCAGAGTCAGAACCCACTTAAAAGCAAAGAAAAAAATGAAACTTCTTATCACATCTCACTGAAACTATAAGAAACCAAACTACCCAACTGATAAAACCAGTGCATTAAGAGTGACCCCAGGAGATAAAGGAGAGAGCTTGAATCAACGACTAGAATGAGCCAGACAAACAATTGACAAAATAGGTGAATTTTCTTGAGAAAGAAACCAGCATCAAGCTTGAAATTCTGAGATCCCGGAGATCTGAGAATAAATATCTTGATTTTCAAAATGTTTTGGTGTGACCCCCACATATTCCATGTGGGTTTTGTTGTTGCTTTCTATCTTTGCTATTGTTCTTTCTCTGCTGCTGATTCCACCACCATTATTATCTTCATTTAAACACACCCAAAAACAGTTAAAAAAGAAAAAAAGGAGGAAAAAGCAAACGAAATTCACTCACTCTAGTACAGAAAGCAAAGAACCAACACACGCGAAGGCGAAAACAAAACGCCAAACTAACACAGATGCAGATGCAACGCAATGGCAGACTCGGTAACTAAAAAGATTATCAAAATGTTTTACAAAAACATAAACAAAACCAGCAGTGAAAAACTAAAACCATTTTGCACTTACTACACAATCATTATTCCAATAAAGATTAGTAAGAAAAGTTGTTTAATTCTCAGTAATTAATATAAAAAAGCAGTGATTGGATTGGACTGAAGGGATGTGTTGGATTGATCAGAGAGAACAATGGCACGTCTATTGTCGATTTTCCAAAAGAAATTTGCAGTCACAGTAAGTTGCTTGTTTGGCAGGTCACGTGCTTGGATTTGTCTTGTCTTCTGTTCGCTTTCGCCTTCAAAATTCACCTTTTGATTTAAAAAAAAAAATCTCTGCATATAATGTCCGACGCTGCTAACATGCGCCGGATATTTTAAATTCTGGTTTACGTACACTAACCACCTTCAAATCAACCTATTCATTACTTAATTTAAATTTAATTTCTTAATTCTTTATTTTTTTTATTAAATTAGATGTACATTTCAATTACACCTGAAAATTTTCTGCTAAGATGCGCCGGATGGAGCAATAATTTCATTGGCAATCAGAAACAGTCACCAAATGATGAACCCCTTGCTTTTGGATAAATCTTGTGATTGTTTGTAACCCATTCATTCAATTTTTCTATCCCTAAAATTTTTTATTTATATTTTAAATATTTTATTATATATTAAATTATTTTTATAAATTATTTTAAATTTTATATTATTATTTTAAATTTTTAATTAAAAAATATAACATATATTTATAAAAATAATCTAATTTTTAAATTATTTTATATTTA